>CM040934.1:45641138-45843638 GCA_023029165.1 Gobiocypris rarus
AAACACTCTAATGCATTGTATTTGTGTTCTTAATATCTTTATTTGATTAAATCTAACTGACCGCATGCTGGCGCTCACACACACCGTATCAGTTCCAGCGTTGTTAACTTGGCATTTCAGCCATTCATCATCAAACTAAAATGCAGTCAAGCAAACAAACGTTAAATCAGCGCCCAACCCAACACACTTCTGCACATGTGAATCTGTGGATATTGGAACATGAGTAAAGTACAAAGCCTTTACAGATCAGCAACCTAATGTTTCATGGAAAATATGGAAGCATATTTGGATTCTTGCTGAATGAGAGCGAGCTCAATACCATTTAATTTGTGCTTTAGATAAATTCATTTTGGCTTGATGTGTTGTTTATGATGAATGCCACTGACTTATCTAATTTGTATTTTTATTTTATATTCTAATATATATTTTTATAGCTACTTATTTTTCATTCTCGTTCCGTTCTGAAAGCCGTTAAATTTGTCGTGGAGTGAGGGGAAATTAAATATCGCTATGTGTTTATAATGTTTGTACACGTTTAGTTTTATTTATCGGTATTTAATATACATACAAATTAATGTAATAGTTTGCGATTAAAAGGTTAATAGGTGTTTTTGGATCGATTCCCCTTTAAAGAGATTACTTCATCTTCTTGGCTGGGTTACATTTCTCCATGTCATAAACTTAGGGGAGAGGTTTACGATTATTCGTATAATTGGATTGGCGGCAACAGATGTTCAAAGAATCACTTGTGAACCTGTTGTAAGATGATTTCGGTTCACAACGGTCCTAGCACTGAGCCCTGCGGTACTCCATACTGAACTTGTGATCGGTGTGACATCTCTTCATTTACTGCTACAAACTGATAACGGTCAGATAAGTAAGATTTAAACCATGCCAATGCAGTTCCACTAATGCCAACATAATCCTCGAGCCTATTCAAAAGATTCGATACTGTAGTAAACGGTTGCATTTTCTTCCTAATATTGTCAATCTTACATGTAAAGAAGTTCATAAAGTCATTACTGCTGTGCTGCATACAAACCTCAGAAGTTGAAGCTTTATTCTTGGTTAATTTAGCCACTGTATCGAATAAATACCTAGGGTTGTGTTTGTTTTCTTCTAAAAGAGTTGAGAAATAAGCAGATCTAGCAGTTTTTACGGCCTTTCTGTATGCGATCATGCTCTCTTTCCACAAAATGCATAACTCTAGTTTTGTTTCCTAGCAGCTGCGCTCCTTTTTCTTCTTCTTCTGGTTGTTGTTTTAAGGGCCCGACACTCACACACATGATCTGATTCTCTTGTGTTTGTTCAGGACGGGCGTCTGTTAGCAGATCCATCAGATCCTGAAACACTAATGGATCCCGTTATTTCCGTCTCATCTGATCGTCTCGTCTCTTCTCACTGTGTGAATCTGATTCATGAGATCATCTGTCATTCTGAGGGAGTAAATCAGCTCAGTCTCTCTCATCATTCATCTGTTTTCATATGTAATCCTTCATCAACTCTATAAATGCCGCTCTAATGCTTCACTCTTTCATTTCAGTTCAGATACGAGACCCTGTTCAGAGGTGAGAGACACACTTCAGTCTGATTCAGATCCTGATTCAGATCAAACTCTGTGCTGAACTCAGTCTTGATGTGTTTTTCAGTGAGGAACGGCACAGACTCCAGCGGCGGACCGACTCCAGAATCACGTGAGTTCAGCCGATGATTGAGTCTGAAATATCTGAAGATCCCATTTAAACGCTCAGCTGATTGAGTATTATATGGCTTGTAGATCAATTATGGTGGCTGTTTGCTCTCTTCATCATCATCATCATCATCTTCATCATCTTGTGTTTCGTATGCGGAAAAGGATCTTCAGGTGAGTGTTTGTGTCAGTGTTACGACCCTGAGTGTTCTCCTTATCCATTGGTGGCCGACTGTGGCGTTTATGTCACCCCCATGTAAATTAATTGACTATTAGTATTTAAGTGCTTTAGGTTTTCATTTGAGTAGACACTCTCTGGGGAATAATTTCTCAAGGGAGTGGCTTTTTATCTCCTTTGAGTTTATTTCTTATACGTTTTTATATCATGTAGCTTTAATATTTGTTGTTGTTATTTTGTTTATGATTCATTTGTTTTCTATTTTCCCTAGACTTTGTTATTTATGGTTATATTTGTTAAACAAAACAAAACAATTTTGTTTTCATTAAGCTTTGGCATTTGATTCTTCTTTTATGTCAGCGGTTCAAACGCAGCTGGCCGTAACAGTCATGAGTTGGACAAAGTCATAGTAAATGATTCAATCAGTGGTCTCACATCTCAATATAATAGAACATACATGGAATATAATAGCATTTAATCATCAGTTTCAGTGTGTTGTCAGATATGATCTAAAAGCACAGACTGTCAGTGCAATGACTCCGAAAACTGTGAATCAATCGAGAGGAAGAAATATGTTTTTGTCTGAATCTCACATTCAGGTTTTAGACTCTTGCTGGTGCTGTTTCCTGTTTCCTGTTTCCTGTTATCTTGCCAGGTGAAATCGGATACAATCGTCTGTCCTTTCTGGAGATAAACTGAAAATGGATATATAATAAAGGATACAGCATACTGTGTGTTCATGTTCCTTCTCTAAACAAGTTGCAATTGCTAACAAGCAAAAATATTCCTTTTTTTGTAATCTGATTGAGTACATTGAAGAAACATGTATGATCAACTTCTGTCAGTAATAAAAAACAAACATTGAAAAGTTGTTTAATCGTTTTAATCTTTGGTCATTAAGAGTTTAATCCCTGGAAGGTTTCACTCCAGGTTGTCTCTGTATTTTAATTGAAGAAAAGCATAAAACATGTGAACACAAAACAGACATGAGTGAAACTGAACACTGCATTAGTGGGTTTGGACCTCAGTCCTGTGTGTGTGTGTGTGTGTGTGTGTGTGTGTGTGTGTGTGTGTGTGTGTGTGTGTGTGTGGACTGGTAATCCCTACGGTATGGGGACAAAATGTCCCCACAAAGATGGCAATATCCAAATTTTTGTCCTTGTGGGGACATTTTTTGGTCCCCATGAGGAAAACATCTTATAAATCACACTAAGTGATGTTTTTGAAAAAGTAAAAATGCAGCATGTCTCCTGTGATGGGTAGGTTTAGGGGCAGGGGCAGTGTAGGGGGATAGAAAATATGGTTTGTACGGTATAAAATGCATTACACCTATGGAATGTCCCCATAAAACATGGAAACACAACGTGTGTGTGTGTGTGTGTGTGTGTGTGTGTGTGTGTGTGTGTGTGTGTGTGTGTGTGTATCAGGGGGAAGACATCCTTATAACATAATAGATAGTATAATATGTGATAATTGTAGCCTAACAAAGGGCAATGCTCTGCAGTCAGTTATTGTGTTTGAGTGTTGTGAGTTTTGTCAATCTAACAGGTTTAGAGGTGGGAATGTTTCTTAGCCAGTTAAACAGTTTCCTGACAAACGTGTCTTTTATTCCATATTCCTTCGATCGGTGTATGTGACAATGCATTCATAAAAGAGATGGCAAGAAGTCCCCGGATGACGTACATCTTTCTGAAGTGGATACGATGAACATTTACTATCCCATAAGGCCACGGGAGAGGATCTATGACACAACTGACGCTGGTAGGTGATAAACATGATGAGTGTAGTACGTGTATTAGCATTCCATATCTATATAGGTGTGTTTGGATTGTTATTTATATATATATATATATCATCATCATAGAAAGAATTTGACTTTTTGACATTTGAAATCTCACCTGCCCAGTCAACCCTTCATGAGAAATGGTAACAAACCAAATTGAGCTGAGATTGGACTATGTCTGGGGTGTGCTCAAAAAAATGAAATTGTCTTAATGAACATAACAGTGAATTAGGTTAAAACGAGAACGTTTTTTGTAGAGCTTCTTCATGGTCTGCACTGCGGCTTCATGCTTTACCTCTTTCCCATTCGGTGCAGACAGTAAATGGGGAAAGTGACACAGGAAGGCAATTTCCTGCCAGTACTCGAATCGAAACGGCAACCTTTGGGTTAGGTGACGTAATTACTTATTCAAAATCAGCTTGCATCTAAACCACAGGCAAGTGTCATCTGGTCACAGATGTGTTTCTGTGTTTTATTTGTATTATTGACATGTTAAAGTCAAGACCCTAAATATAAGATGAGCCCATATTTTCACATGCGTTTCCAAGCAAATAGCCATGTCTTATATTTATAACAATACGGTACTAACATTGTTTGAAGCATGTGTATTATTTAAAAAAGCCCATAACAGTTCTGCACATGCAAAGCAAGATTTACCAGAAACTTACATCTCAACTGAGTTTCAGAGCTTACACACGTTTGTTTTTGTGAAATGTGGGGACATTCCATAGGCGTAATGCATTTTATACTGTACAAACCGTATTTTCTATCCCCCTACACTGCCCCTGCCCCTAAACCTACCCATCACACACACACACACACACACACACACACACACACGGTTATTTAATATGTCCAAATATAAGAATTTTGAGAAAATATTGTAATCTGTTCAGAATGTTGTTTGCACTTTATTCATTTGAGTTGGAAAACTGTTATTGGATGATCCAACCCTGGCGTGTGTGTAGGGGAAACACTCATTCTTGTCTGAAACGCTACAATATGTTTTTGGTATTTATTTAAAGGGTTAACAACCTGAGTTGGAAATGTGCAAACAGGTTATGATTCATGTGTTGCCATCACTTTCCTCCTCTGAAGGAAACAGGAGACTCTCCTTTTGTTCAGGATTGGTTTGTTTTTCTCTTTATTTTAACCTTTCGTGTGGAACACCGAGTCATGTCTTTCGACAGCTCCAGCCTCCGCTACTGTGTTGCCATGACAGATGTCATACCTGAGCAGGACTGGACTCCTAAAACACAATCCTCCATCCATTTGTGGTTATGGATATCAAGATGGAAAATAGAACGGATGAATAAAGTTCAGTTGTATATTGTGTGGATTTCAGTGGCATGCACTTCTGAGTGTCAGGTGTGGTTTGCAGGCTATATACACAGCTTTGGGACAGAAACAAGAGTATTTTTCTGACCCCACTGGGAGCTCATCAGATCCCAGCGTCTCAAACGTCTAAAGCTAGAGATGCATGACCATCTGATACTATGAGAGATATGATGATGTATGATAATCAGTTTCTCTCTGCTGTCAGATGCGGGTGCGACTCTAGGACACAGATGAAGGTCAGATGTGAAGATCATTCAGCGCAGGAATCTCAGCAGTTAAAGGCTTCAGAGACTGAGGTCTGAATCAACATCACGGCTATTCCTGTGAAACGAAATACAAAGTGGATTTCCAGACCCTTCATCGCCTCTGTTCCTCGGTGGTGAAATGATCCACCGACCTCCATACGGCCTTCAAGAAGCAAACCTTAAAAACAAGACTCTTACTAAAAATATCTGTTCTTCTCTGCATTTTATTTCTACTGAAAATCACTATTGCTTGATATCTCCTGTCATAAAACCCTCTTTTGTTACAACATCCATTGTAAAGTTGTGTTTGTTGACATTCAGGGCCAGGAGCTCGATAATTCACATTATATACAGGCAAGCAGAAGAAACCAGAGGAAACTCAACACACAAACATGAGCATGCCACACACTTACTCCATAGAAATCATTATAACGATTATGATTCATATTTTGAGATGGAGATAGGACATGAGCGCTTTCATTTCAAGCTAATATAAAACACATTCCTGATCCTCAGAATCCCATTCATGAATTCCCTTTCCCAGGCATGAAGAAAATCCCCTGCTAGACTGTCTCTGAAATCCCCTGAGCAGACCGTGCCTGAAGGAAGGCGTTCGTAACCTGTTCTGCAGCTGATCTGTTGTATTGGGAGTTAAAGATGATCCACACACACATCTCTGCAGAGACATTAGAAGGAGCAAGGGTTTGAAGAGTGAACTGTTTTAGCAGGTTCCCAGGGCATGTTCCTGTGAGGTCTGTTTGATTATTTCTGCAAAGATAATCTGTTTATTGTGGTGTCATCCACTCGTGCAATGTTGGTTGATATCATAACTGCAATAAAACAGTGTTTCACAGTTACTTGTAGAATTTAAGTCTCATTTTCTGAAACTGGATTTTTTGTTGATCCTGTTTTTCTCTCTCTACAAAGACTTTTCAACCCAATGTAAAAAAATGCTACTTTAGGCACTTGGTATGAATGCCGTAGGATTTAGCCTATATATAAACTCATTACAGTGATTTACAGTCTGAATGATATTGCCAGAGGTGGGAGTAAGTCACACATGTGCAAGACAAGTCAAGTCACTGGCAAGTCATACAAATGTTTGATGATTAAGCTGAATTATATTAAAATAAGCTAAAACGACAGTAGTTATGGACTATGGGAGTTTTTTGCAACAAAAATTGCTAATACAATACAAATCTAAAATGTAAAAATAAATAAGAATTAAAACTACACAGCCTAAAATGTAACTGAAATTAGGCCAATATATAAGGTGAGATATGTTTGTACTATTGTAACGTTCTCTCTCCTGCTTGTCCTGTAGCGTGACCAGGTGATGTTAATAAACTGAAGAGAACTCAGATTGTGTGCTGATCACACCCTGACGAAGGCTCATTAGACACAATGCGTATGTGTCCAGGCCCTGTCACCTGTATACTAAATATTTAATAAAGGCTTCAATAATATTCGAGAGCTTTGGATTATTAACATGTCCAAACAGGGGCGTAGCCATCATTTCAAACAGTGAGGGGGACAGGATGTCAAGTGTTATACCAGCTTTTTCTGACCTGTCTAATTGATAATTGATTACTCTAACTCAAAACGCTCATGCAAACAAAGGAGGATTTTTAGTTTTTTTCCTTATTTTTCCGTTGTTTTGGATTAAAAAGTGGGACACATTTTGAAGAGTGGACTCTTACACGGACATGTATGCTGATGTTTTTTGGATTGGTCCGATCTGATCTGCACGATAGGAGATGAAAGATGAGTACTGCGTTTATTATGCTAATGTTTAAATAGCTAGTGCTTCAGCGTTTCATTTAACCCTTTCCTCTCTGGTGTATTTATTGCAAAAACGAGTTCAGAACATGAATCTCGAGTGTTTTAGCTTTCAAATGATGCATAGTTTGTGATGGTTGATTGAATAGTTTATATAAAACAAAAGTGATTAAAAGTAGGGACACGCCCACTTGCGCCATCCAAGACATTGCAACATCAAGAGATATGATTTTGTATACTGTACACTTTTACATTTTATATAATTAAAATGCCAATACTGCTACTTATTTTTAATCCAACTTCCATCTGTTTGGTTGGATGCAAAAAAAGTTATCTGCAAGACCTGGTAGCGTCCACAGGTTGAATGTATGTCTGTGCATTTGATGAGTTCAACCGAGTCTATTCCTCTTTCTTTTAAAATGCTTGTTGCTGTTATCCCTGATTCTCTGTCTTTGCTTATGTCATTACTTGTTACATTTAGTCATTTAGCAGACGCTTTTATCCAAAGTGACTTACAAATGAGAGTAATAGAAGCAACCAAGACCAGTCAAGGGCAACAATATGCAAGCGCTGTAACAAGTCTCACGAAACACAAAACACATAGGACAGTTTTTTTTTATTAATTTTTTTATTAAATAACAAACAGAAACGAATAGAGTGATAAGTGCTATATTGTTCGAGCAAGTACTGTACATGACGCCATCGTTTTTGTGCATATAAGTCCTCCTTAACGAACTGTCCTGGGGGTGGCAGAGGAGTTGATGTTTTCATTGTGACAAGATGATTTGGAGTTAGTGGCTCCAAACTGTTTGTATCGTTGAGACTGTCTGTTGTAAGGGGTTTACTATAGCAGCCGCGTCATACAAGAAGGTTTTGAGTGAGGAGTCGATGAGTCGACCTGGTGTGAGAGAACGTTTCTCACAGTCTGTATCTGTCCTTCCCATACTCCTCCTGCGTGGCTAGCATGAGGTGTGTTTAGGACAAAATCACATTGATTATCTGCAAGGAAGGTTGTCAGTTTGTCAATGTCAATTTCACCTTGTGCTGCACTCAGTTCGTTTTTGGCACCAACAAAGTTAGTACCCTGATCACATTTTATTTGTCTGACAGAGCCTCTTAGAGCGATGAAGCATCTGAGTCCATTTATAAAGGTGTCCGTTGATAGGTCTTCTAACATTTCAACATGAATTGCACGTGAATAAAAGCACATGAAGAGGAGGCCATACCTTTTATATTCTTTCCTTGCTTGTTTGGTCAGGAAATGTGAAAGGCGGAGAGTGTTCAATTCTTTCTGTGGGTAAGTCTCTCATTTTTTGTCCTTCCACAGGTCTCCTTTGTTTCCGGCAATACACACACTGGCGAATTTAGGATGCAACCGTTTGACTTAACTTTGGAATCCAATACCCCGTGGATCGTATCTCATTCATTGTGTAGCCCTTTCCCTGATGATTGACCCTCTCGTGGCAATGAGCAATTATCAGTTTTGTGACGTGATGTTCTCTGGGAATGATTGTTGGATGTTTAAATGAGCTGGGAAGAGATGAGTGATGGAGCCTTCCTCCCACCTTAAGCACATTGTCCTTGTCTAAGAAAACATCCAAGTTGTACATTTCGTTGTTCTTTGGAAGTTGTTTGCTTTTGTTTAATGTCTCTATTTCGTTTTGATATGCTTGTCTTTGCAAGTCTTTGATAATCACAGTTTCTGTATTTTGTCTTTCAGTTACAGTTGTGAGTGTCTTTGATTTGTCTTTGAGCAGGTATCGTCTGAGACGTGTGACTGCGCTGACTGCACGGGACCAGGATGAGAGCCTTGTGAGTCGGTCACTAAGGCTTGTATGTTCAACGGTTTCTGTGCTTAGTGTTGTAAGACCGCTGAAATCGCTCCAATGGCGGCAGCGAAGGGCGGGCGAAGGTATCTGCGCGTTCGGTGTTCTCAGCTGGGCAAAATGGATCTAATTCCAATTCCTCTTTATCTGACTCCATTTTATTATAATTTAGAATTTAGATTAGAATGCCAATTTGGTTATTTGGTCATTCATATTTAATAGTTAGACACACATTTAATTATTCCGTTTAACCCTTTGTGGAAAGTACCCATTCATGATCTCATATAGATCGTAAGTCAGTAATAAATCAAAATGTAACAATTTATTAAACAGTCAGGTATAATTCCAATTACATAATCAATTCAAAGATCCTCAACACATCGAATACTCTTAAGTAAAGAGATGCGTTCCTGACTTTCCATAGGTTACGTAACGTTGGCTGGACACAACGTTACGGGCGAATCTGAATACAAAATTGCGCCCTGACTCTTCTGCTACAGTGCCTTAAGTATTCAAATCTGACAATAACTTCTTTCAAATGGTAACATATGTTAACAAAGGGAATTTACATTTAATCACTCTCTCAGACCTGTATTGACAAGACCAAATGGTTGAAAGTCACACCTACCATACTATATATGCAACATCTCTTTAAACTCTTAAAACCATTGTTATCTTCTTGAATATTTCTGTGGGGATGAGATATTTGTACCAGTCACACTAAGACATTTCCAATGATATCAAACACATATATATTGTTTAGTATTTGTTCATTTTTAGATCATATAGATTTTTGGGTATATTTTCAATGGTCACAGCCATTAGGAAGTAGGATGGGGGGAGAAATAAATACATGTAAATTAGAGCCATTTTAAGTTGATTCACTCAGTGTGACGTAGTCTGCAAAAGTTTTCTTTGTCCTCAACCAGACAAACCGGCATCACTTTTTAAAGCCTTTCAGTGTACCTTTCTCACCTCTGGGTCTCCTACTGTAAGTACAATGGTCTCTTTTGTTTGAAGCTGTATTTTCTTTTCCCACAGAAAGTGAGGGCCTGTGAACCAATTAGATGAAAGCAGTTCATTTACAGATGTGCCCCTGGATGCTATATCTGCTGGGTTTTCACTGGTAGGCACTTAAAACCATTGTTGCAGTGAGGTACTATTGCAGATTTTTTGCACTCTATTAGCAACAAATGCATCCTAGAGTGACCTTTGAGTCTGTCCAGAAGAACTCTTCATCATTGTCATAGAGCAGTTCCTCTCTTAGCGTGTTACTTACTGCGACTGATACTGCGGTAAGCTCTAACCTTGGGATCGTGGTGATCTTTGTTGGAGAGACGCGTGCTTTACCCATGATGAAGGTACAGTGGACCTCTTCCCTTTTCTTTTTGAGTCTGAAATAAGAACACTGTCCATATCCTGTGGCACTTGCATCAGAAAAGTGGTGTATTTCTCTTTTTACCACTTCTCCAAAATCTGCAGGAACATAACATCTGCTGATTTGCACATTTTTTAAAATTGTGTAGATCTTCTTTCCAGCACTCCCACCGTGGCTTAAGCTGCTCAGGTAGCGGGTCGTCCCAGTCTGTTCGTTGAAGGCACATTTCTTGGAGAATCCCCTTTCCCTTGAGTACATAGGGAGCAATGAATATCGTATATTGCTGCGACTGTGGACAAGATGCCGCGCCTGGTTGGTGGTTGGTCCTTTAGCGTGATGTTAAATGTAAAGCAATCCTTCTCCACATTCCAATAAATGCCATGTGCTCTTTCAGTCTGTGTCTCATTGAACATCAAGTCCTTTGTTCTTGTATCTGTTGCATGCTCTGAAGCTAGAATGCTTTTTAAAACTTCAGAGTTGTTGGACACAAATTTTTGAAACCTTAGACCACCCTTTGCACATAGTTCACGTGCTTCCTTTGCCAGTCGTATAGCATCCTTTACTGTCTCTGCGCTGGTGACTCCTTCGTCTACATAGAAGTCTCTTGCTATGAACTGGATATGCAGAACTGTTCTCTTTGGCTAAATGTTTGAGTCCATAGTTCGCACAACCGGGTGATGAAACAGCACCAAAGAGGTGTACTGTCATCCTGTACGCTTGTGGTTGGCTGTTCATATCTTCGTCTTTCAACCATACGAAGCGTAAGTAGTTGCGATCATTTTCTTTGACTTGGAACTGGTGAATTTTTTTTAGATGCTGCACATGAGAGCTACTTGCTGCTGTCTGAAGCGCACAAGCACACCAGTTAAGTTGTTGATCACAACCGGACCGTTCAGTAAATGCTCATTAAGACCTTTGTGTTTTGCAGAGCAGTCGAAGACCATGCGCAACCTATCAGGCTTCTTTGGATGATAGATGCCGTGGTGCGGTATGTACCATGTCTCTCCGGGCGGTCCATCATCATCAGTCTTTTCAGCGTCACCCCTTTTGATGATGTCACTCATATATTTCATGTATTCCCTTTTTTATTTTTCATCTTTCAGGAATTTGCGCTTGAGCTGATGTAGCCTGGTTTCGGCGAGTTATCCGGCATTTGTGGTCTTTCTTTAAATGGTAATGGCATTTCAAAATGTCGATTTTCAGTCTGTGTTATGCCATGCTCGAGTTTCTGAAGGAATACTAAGTCCTCTTGTGACTCCGTCTTTTCATTCCCGTCAGTCTCCAAAACACGTATTGCAACTGCTGGAGTTGAGGGAGGGATTTCTTTAACAATGATTCGGTGACAGAAACTGCTCGCTGAATAGGTTTCGTTGTATGGTGTCGAGTTGCCAACTATGCTCCATCCCAAATCAGTGTGAATGGCATAGGGCTCATTTTCTTTGCCTATAAGATTACTTGTTTGGGTGCGAGAGCTCTAGGACAAGTATAACCTATGAGGAGACTTACTTCACAACTGAGGAGTGGAGGGACCTCGTCTACAATCGGTAGCAAGTGACTCCATTGTTTGGCTGTTTCACATGTAGGTATGTGTTCTCTGTTAGCAGGTATGTAATCCTTTGTGTATGCAGTGGGGAGCTTTATGACTGTGGCTGAGTTATAACCTCTCACTAAGAGATCAGACACCTTTCCACTGCTTACAACTGCATTTCTACCCATCATAGTAGTTAGTTTTGTCTTTACTAGACAAACATCTGCCTGCAGCTCATGTGTGACTTCCTGATCAATGAATACAGTTTCGCTCTGTGTGCCTAATAACGCATAGACCAGTTTTTCCTTGAGGGGATTAGTGGTAGTGGACAGCCACACTGGAACTATCATTGAGGTGCTGACTGACTGTTCAGATCTGGCAACATAGAGCTACCTTGAGCTGCATTGTTTGTGCTCACACGTGTTTCTCTTTGCAGACCACTCCTGTAATTTTCATTGTGAAGACATGTCAGGTGTCGCTTTGTGCAAGTCTCACAAGTGAGGCGGCGTTTGCAGTCCTAAGCACTGTGTCCTGGTTTTAGACAGCCATAACAAAGTCTATTGTCTTTCACATGCTTCTTTCTGTTTTCTAGAGACATTTTCAAGAGGTCAGGGCACTTGTGAAGTTGATGGGTGCCTTGGCACATTGTGCATGGAGAGCCACTGAGTGTTTTGTTATTGTCCTTTGATCACTTTGCTCAGTGGTGTTTGTGTTATATACACTTGCCTTGTTTCTTTTGATTTCCTTTGTGTTCCTTCTGTTTGTTTCAGTGCAGCAGTGCATGAATGGAGGTGACTGGGTTGCAGGCGACTTCAGCTTCTACTGAGAGGAACGAGGCAAAAGCAATAAAACTTGGAAACTTGCCGCCTCTCCATTAAAGTCTTTGTTACCTGTCTGTTCCATCTCGCGTTTATCCAGTCTGGCAGTTTGTGCTACAATTTTTGGTTTTCTTCACTGTCATTGAGTATTTGTAGACGCTTTACATTGCAAGCATGCATGCATTTTTGAAATCTGCAAATGCCATTAGTCCATCAGCATCTCTAGACTGCACTTCAGGCCAATTTGATAGCCTTTCTCTAAATGCCTTCTGAATCACGAAAGGCTGGCCGTACTTTTGGTTTAGTTTGTGCCAAGCGTCCTTATATGCTTCCTCATCATTTCTAAAGAAAGTGCATTTTCGAGCTGGGCCTGTTACGTATCTTTTCAAAGAGGACAATTTGTCTGCTGCTGAGATGCC
Source organism: Gobiocypris rarus (assembly GCA_023029165.1). Lineage (NCBI taxonomy): Eukaryota > Metazoa > Chordata > Actinopteri > Cypriniformes > Gobionidae > Gobiocypris > Gobiocypris rarus. The sequence goes on from CM040934.1 coordinate 45,654,121, forward strand.
CTTTTGTTCAATCAGTGATATGAAAGTGGATTTCCATTCAATGAAGCTAAAAGGGTCGCCACTAAACACTGTTGGTTCTGGCGTGGGAAGTTCTTTGCACAGGAATGAAAGAGAGCGCTGGTGTGGGTGTGAAATATGGGCTCACCTGTTCACTTTTAATTGACTGTACATCATCCACCTGTGATAACTCTCTGTCATATGCTTCAAACCTGGCTCGAGCTGCTTTCCAGCGTTCCAACTCTGATGTTTGAGCTGCCATTTGTTTCTTGTGCTCCTCCTCTAGAGCTTTTATCCTTTCCTGTTGTCTTTTTCTCTACGATCTCATATTCAGCTAGCTCTGTTGCAAAAGAAAAATTAAATGATGAACACAAGTTACGAGTAAGGTAATAATTTGACACACACACACACGCGCACACGCTTTTTCAATATTTTAAAACATATTTTTTTTAAGGAAACCAGAGTAAAGGCTATATTGGCTTCATTTAACTTCAAGCAAGATTTGGGTGTGAATTGGACTCCGCGTCACAATTTCAATAAATAAAATACATTTTTGAAAATACATTGTTTGCTGTGAAGTTATTTCCCCTGCAGAAGATATATATCATATAGTCATATCTATCCTGTACAATAGTCCTGCAGGAACTGTATATTTTATTCCTGAAGGATATAATTCCTGCATATTGTTTCCTTCATAGAATTCCTGCAGGTTTTCCTTCAGGAAAATGAGCCGAAAATCCTGTAGGAAATCTGCATAATATTCCTGCAGGATACCTGCAGTTTTTTTTTTTTTGTAAGGGTATCAAGTCAAAGTCAAGTCGAGTCTTTTAGTAATATTTGTCAATCAAGTCTCAAGTCAAGTCATGTGACTCGAGTCGCCCACCTCTGGATTTTGCAGTTCCCCAGGGAAACCCTGTGATTCAGCCCCTTATGTTTGTAGCATTCAGCTCTTCTTTCAAGTGACTCACTCCCATAACCTGTTGCGTTGCCAGAACAACAAGTGTCATAAAGAGATCCCATTCCTTATATAGTGCAGGAGGGAGGAGCACTGCTGTCCGCCTCCATTATATTAGGCTGCTCATTCCCCTCCGTCTCACTCTTCACCTGACCACAGATCCGCACGCAGGTATGACTGTTATCTTATACATTTGATTAGCATGTTTAAAGAGTATATTGTAAAATTAGCTCTTGACAGTTGGAGAAAAAGTGATGTACAAATGTCAAAAGTTTTACTTTTGCGGGATTAAAATCTCTTGCATGTGCAGATTTTCTCAGCATGTCTGTACAGGGTCGATTATAGGATGTTCATTTTAGGGAGGCTCCCAGTGAGGGTATGAGAATTTAATTTAGGGTCCAAATCTCACTATTAACTAGTAGATTACTAGCATGCATTTTAAGATATCAGCTGTTTATTATATAAGCAAGCACTAATGCCTTATTCTGCATGACCATATTTTACATCCCTTAAAGGGATAGTTCACCTAAAAATGAAACTTCTGTCATTTACTCACCCTCAAGTTGTTCTGCATGAGTTTCTTCTGCTGAACACAAAAGATGTTTTGAAGAATATGAGGAACTAAACAGTTAATAGACCCCATTGACTTCTATGTAATTTTTTACCCTACTATTTTTTTACCCATATTCTTCAAAATATCTTCTTTTGCGTTGAGAGAGGGTTAAATAAATACAGAGGGTTGGGCGTGTCTCATTCTTTTCCCAGCAGAATGACACGGATGAGAGCTTCTGGCACCTGCATGGTACAGGTTCTCTCCATCTTCTAAAGATAAGACAGACAAAGACAACAAGTTTAAGTCTCTTATTTCCCTCATGAGTAACAGGGCTGAAAGTAACAGGATTGAGTTTTTAAACAAGAAAAGATAGAAAATACATGCCAAATTGCCACATGGTGTACATGCTGTGAGGACACTGAGCAAGTTCTTACCTAAAGTTGATATTTTTTTTAAATAAACAAATAACTTTAAAGAAATAATTTAGCTAACAGGACAGTATAGTTATACTTTCATCAAATATACAGAGACTAAGATGAGAGGACTCATGCAGTAATATTCGCTCGCTCTCTGTGAGTAATGATGTAGAGGAGACAGGATCTGAAATGTAGAAAACATCGGTTTACATTTTGTAACAAACTTATTGTATTATAATGTGCATAACTCATGGGCGAATAGCACAGAGATGTGATTGTGAGCACTGGATTTTGAGCTGGATGTGAACAATTGTGCCCTCTGCTGTGTGATACGTGTCAAAGGTCAGCTGTTGCTTGTCCCCATTAAAACCAATTACAACTGCAATTTTTAATCCCAGGGCCATTTAAATATAAAACAATGCAATCTTTGTTGATATACTTTAATTCTGTGTTGTTGTTTGTTTGTTTTTTTACCAGAATGTGTCATTTTCTCAGTTTTTGCTTATAAAACTGGTTATAATATTCCCATGGAAAAGGATTGGTTAGAACTACATGTGCACTTGTTCGTGTGTGTGTGTGTGTGTGTGTGTGTGTGTGTGTGTGTGTGTGTGTGTGTGTGTGTGTGTGTGTGTGTGTGTGTGTGTGTGTGTGTCGGTCAAGGACACCTGAGGCAGGATTCAGTTTGTTCTTAGAAAACCCTTGTCATGAAAAAATATAATGCAGTAATTTCTTCTGTGATTTCAGCTTCCTGATCTGAGCTGAATCATGGACATCATCAATATAACGTGTGCAGAGATCCAGAGCACTGTGGGGTTTGTGTAATGGATTCTGTCTGTGATACTGAACCACACACACACTGACTGTGAAAAGAGCTGGTATTCAGAGGTGACCATTACACACTCACACACACACACACACACACACACACACACACACACACACACACACACACACACACACACACACTGTAGCAGAGCTGGTATACAGAGGTGACCATAACACACACACACACACACACACACACACACACACACACACACACACACACACACACACACACTGACTGTGAGCAGAGCTGGTATTCAGAGGTGACCACAACACACACACACACACACACACACACTGTAGCAGAGATGGTATACAGAGGTGACCATAACACACACACACACACACACACTGACTGTGAAAAGAGCTGGTATACAGAGGTGACCATTACACACACACACACACACACACACACACACACACACACACACACACTGACTGTGAAAAGAGCTGGTATACAGAGGTAACCATTACACACTCACACATGATCTGATTCTCTTGTGTTTGTTCAGGACGGGCGTCTGTTAGCAGATCCATCAGATCCTGAAACACTGATGGATTCTGTTATTTCTGTCTCATCTGATCGTCTCGTCACTTCTCACTGCGTTGATGAACTTCGTCATGAGATCATCTGCGATACTTCAGGAGTAAATGATTTCTCCTTAACAAACTTTTATCTGTTTTCAGGCGTTGTAGACAGACGAAATGATAATGTTCCCACCTGTAAAGATAAAGACAGTCAGAATCAACTCTATAAATGCCGCTCTAATGCTTCACTCTTTCATTTCAGTTCAGATACGAGACCCTGTTCAGAGGTGAGAAACACACTTCAGTCTGATTCAGATCCTAATTCAGATCAAACTCTGTGTTGAACTCAGTCGTCGGATGATTCTGAATGTGTGTTTCAGTGAGGAATGAAACTGCAGCGACTTCAAGCTCGGGTGAGTTTCAGCTGATAAACGTGTGTCTGATTCACTAATAAAACACTGATTCAGATCTCATTCAGACTCAATCCAGTTTCAGCTGATAAACGTGTGTCTGATTCACTAATAAAACACTCATTCAGATCTGATTCAGACTCAATCCTGTTTCAGCTGATAAACGTGTGTCTAATTCACTAATAAAACACTGATTCAGATCTGATTCAGACTCAATCCAGTTTCAGATGATAAACGTGTGTCTAATTCACTAATAAAACACTGATTCAAATCTGATTCAGACTCAATCCAGTTTCAGATGATAAACGTGTGTCTGATTCACTAATAAAACACTGATTCAGATCTGATTCAGACTCAGTCCAGTTTCAGCTGATAAACGTGTGTCTGATTCACTAATAAAACACTGATTCAGATCTCATTCAGACTCAATCCAGTTTCAGCTGATAAACGTGTGTCTGATTCAGTAATAAAACACTGATTCAGATCTGATTCAGACTCAATCCAGTTTCAGCTGATAAACGTGTGTCTGATTCACTAATAAAACACTGATTCAGATCTGATTCAGACTCAATCCAGTTTCAGCTGATAAATGAGTGCCTAATTCACCAATAAAACACTGATTCAGATCTGATTCAGACTCAATACAGTTTCAGCTGATAAACGTGTGTCTGATTCACTAATAAAACACTGATTCAGATCTGATTCAGACTCAATCCAGTTTCAGCTGATAAACGTGTCTGATTCACTAATAAAACACTGATTCAGATCTGATTCAGACTCAATCCAGTTTCAACTGATAAACGAGTGCCTAATTCACTAATAAAACACTGATTCAGATCTGATTCAGACTCAATCCTGTTTCAGCTGATAAACGAGTGCCTAATTCACTAATAAAACACTGATTCAGATCTGATTCAGACTCAATCCAGTTTCAGCTGATAAACGAGTGCCTAATTCACTAATAAAACTCTGATTCAGATCTGATTCCGACTCAATCCAGTTTCAGCTGATAAACTAGTGCCTAATTCACTAATAAACCACTGATTCAGATTTGATTCAGACTCAATCCAGTTTCAGCTGATAAACGTGTGTCTGATTCACTAATAAAACAATGATTCAGATCTGATTCAGACTCAATCCAATTTCCGCTGATAAACGTGTCTGATTCACTAATAAAACACTGATTCAGATCTGATTCAGACTCAATCCAGTTTCAGCTGATAAACATATCTAATTCACTAATAAAAAACTGATTCAGATCTCATTCAGACTCAATCCAGTTTCAGCTGATAAACGTGCCTAATTCACTTATAAAACACTGATTCAGACCTGATTGAGACTCAATCCAGTTTCAGCTGATAAACATATCTAATTCACTAATAAAAAAATGATTCAGATCTCATTCAGACCCAATCCAATTTCCGCTGATAAACGAGTGCCTAATTCACTTATAAAACACTGATTCAGACCTGATTCAGACTCAATCCAGTTTCAGATGATAAATTAGTGCCTAATTCACTAATAAACCACTGATTCAGATCTGATTCAGACTCAATCCAGTTTCAGCTGATAAACATATCTAATTCACTAATAAAAAAATGATTCAGATCTCATTCAGACCCAATCCAATTTCCGCTGATAAACGAGTGCCTAATTCACTAATAAACCACTGATTCAGATCTGATTCAGACTCAATCCAGTTTCAGCTGATAAACGTGTGTCTGATTCACTAATAAAACACTGATTCAGATCTGATTCAGACTCAATCCAGTTTCAGCTGATAAACGTGTCTCATTCACTAATAAAACACTGATTCAGATCTGATTCAGACTCAATCCAGTTTCAGCTGATAAACGTGTCTGATTCACTAATAAAACAGTGATTCAGATCTGATTCAGACTCAATCCTGTTTCAGCTGATAAACGAGTGCCTAATTCACTAATAAAACAGTGATTCAGATCTGATTCAGACTCAATCCAGTTTCAGCTGATAAACGAGTGCCTAATTCACTAATAAAACTCTGATTCAGATCTGATTCAGACTAAATCCAGTTTCAGCTGATAAACGTGTGTCTGATTCACTAATAAAACACTGATTCAGATCTGATTCAGACTCAATCTAGTTTCAGCTGATAAACGTGTGTCTGATTCACTAATAAAACACTGATTCAGATCTGATTCAGACTCAATCCAGTTTCAGCTGATAAACGAGTGCCTAATTCACTAATAAAACACTGACTCAGATCTGATTCAGACTCAGTCCAGTTTCAGCTGATAAACGTGTCTTATTCACTAATAAAACACTGATTCAGATCTGATTCAGACTCAATCCAGTTTCAGCTGATAAACGAGTGCCTAATTCACTAATAAAACACTGACTCAGATCTGATTCAGACTCAGTCCAGTTTCAGCTGATAAACGTGTCTGATTCACTAATAAAACACTGATTCAGATCTGATTTAGACTCAATCCAGTTTCAGCTGATAAACGTGTCTGATTCACTAATAAAACACTGATTCAGATCTGATTCCGACTCAATCCAGTTTCAGCTGATAAACGTGTCTGATTCACTAATAAAACTCTGATTCAGATCTGATTCCGACTCAATCCAGTTTCAGCTGATAAACGTGTCTGATTCACTAATAAAACACTGATTCAGATCTGATTCAGACTCAATCCAGTTTCAGCTGATAAACGTGTCTTATTCACTAATAAAACACTGATTCAGATCTGATTCCGACTCAATCCAGTTTCAGCTGATAAACGTGTCTTATTCACAAATAAAACACTGATTCAGATCTGATTCAGACTCAATCCAGTTTCAGTGTGAACAGGCTCATATTGTCTGATATTTGTGATCATTGTGTGTTTTAAAGATGTTCTGGATGAAGTGACTCCGTCTCTCCAACTCTCAGGTAAAACATCAAGAGCTTTAAACCTGAACTCTAATATTGATTTATCATTAGAGATCAGCTGATTTAATATGTGATCACTTGTATAGATCAGTTGTGGTGGCTGTTTGCTCTCTTCTTCATCATCTTCATCTGTTTTATCCTGTGTTTCGTGCTGCGGAAAAAGATCTTCAGGTGAGTCGAGAAGCTTTAATTGTGTCAGAAAGAGTCATGAAAACTAAAATATGACTGTTAATGTTGTCAGTAATGAATATATGCTTATTTTATTGACAAAGATGGCCCTTATCTGTAAATAGGAACAATAATAGTTCACATTTTAAAATTCACTGGATGCAAGTGTCATTCTGTGTTCAGATGTTTTCAGAGTGTCTGTCAGTGCAATTATCCAGGAAACAGGCGAGTAAATAAAACTGAGAAAAGTCTTGAATCACATTTAAGAGCCCTAAGAATGGGGATTTAATGTACAGATGAATCTTAATGTGTTTCTCTCAGGGATCCTGAATCGGATGATGAGACATTGATGAAGTTCAGATTCTCCTGATTCACTGAATCAAACTGAATCAGATCAGTTCAGTCAAAAGGATCAACACGATTCTCAGGTCAAAATGCAAGTGCTAATTTCTCTCTAGATGTGTGTTTGGATGTGTTGGAGGCGTGGTCACTGATCACTGCAATCATCATTTCCACCAGCTGCACCTCATCTCACCTGCCTATTTAATTGCCTCACCCGCATTCTGTGTTTGTCGATGGTTGCATTTGTCCTTGTGTGTTCCTTGTGTGCAGTCAGCTTCCCTGTGTCTGGTGTTGTGGATTCGTCCTGGAGTTCCCATTGCCTGGTCCTTGCCCATTGCGTCCCTGTGTCATGTATGCTGCACCGTCTCCGGATCTTCTGACTCAATCTTTTGAGACTATTGAGTTTATACTGCTGTAATTCTCTGGTCTATGTCAGTATAAAGAGATCATTTGCACTCGCTATTGGATCCGAATCTGCTTTGCTACATTACCTGCGTGACAGTTAGTTTAGTTGATCTATAGAGAGTATTGAACATTTAAGCTCACATGCAGTCATTTTTATAGCTGTATTTATTGATTTTAAAGCTTATTTGTATGACATTTATTTTGGCTATTTATATTCATTTTAACAAAGGGCCGATTAATGATTATTTAAAATGTGTAATTGATTAAGGGTATAATAATTACATACATTATATCTAAATCATTCACAATTATTATAAATAAGCATTGTTAAAAGCCAGATGCTTTATTCTTTAAAAACCATTTGCTATGTAATGACCTTTAATTTGGAGAAGAAACAGGGGTAGTGTATGGAGTCAATATAATGCCACATAGTTTTGCAAAATAATAAAGTATTGCAAAAGGAAAAAAAGTTTTGCAAAGAAAAATAAAGAATTGCACAAAAAAATAAGTATTGAGAGAAAAAAAAGTTTTGCAAAGAAAAATAAAGTATTGCAAAATAAAAAAAAGTATTGAGAGAGAAAAAACGGCCAAGAAAAGTAAAGTTGTTTCATTTGCAACACAACTTGTATTCTGCGCAGTGTTTCTGTGTGCTTGCGATGCCGTTTCCCCTGTGCGCTTCACTGTTCTGTGCGTGTCTTTGTGACTGTTTTGACATGGGGGGTGGAGTCAAGAAACTGGGGCGTGTTCAGCTGACATGGCCACGCCTCCCTCCGTGTGACATCATCTCCTCGAGACGCAGATCAGCACAGATGAAGGCACCATAGCTGAGCGTTTCCTTGTACTCACACTTTTACTAGCATTAAAACGGGCATGGTTTTGTTTTGTTATGAATAAATGTGTATTAAAAGTGTTTGCTTAAGTCAGAAGTGGTGTTTATTATTAGCTGTGGATTAACGTTACTGGCTGATGCAAACTGTGTGAAAATAGCCAGCATCTGCTGTTTATTTCTCCCAGTCTCAGTGTTAAAAAACATTAACATCAAAAAGTTACTAAAAAAAGTTGTTTATGGTCTTTCATGCAAATAGGGTTAAATGCTAAAGTATTAATGAAACGCCTTTATCACAGAGCGTGTCTCAATCAGCTCATAGTTCAGCAGTCAGGGCACTGATCAGGGGTCAGCCCATTGACTTATGTCCTGATCAGTGCCCTGACTGCTGAACTATGAGCTGATTGAGACGCACACTTCAACTGGCGTAAGTTTGGCTCTTCGTTGAAAACTTCCCACATTAAATCTGACGACGGCTGTGCTCCTGGTCTAAAGCAGCAGCTTTGGGACGAAAAGCAGTCAGTTCTCGTCATTTATTTCAGCCAAGGATCTGCTTAAAGGTATACAATATTATGTTTGTCTTTTTATTTTCAAAAATACTGTAAAAGCGCTGTAAAGCGAAACTAGTCTTTGACCTTCACGTGACCGATGAGTGACGTTCATGAAATGTCACTTACTTTCTTCCTGCTCATGTTTGATCTTTTGTTCTGAGTGTTTCTTGCTCATACTCTGGAGACTTGTGTAGGCTTTACTCTGAAACAGTTTTCTCTCAGAAAACATTTCACCAAGACGTCTGGCTGCAGAAACAACAACCATGTTACCCTCAAAAGCACTGAAATCACCTTTCTTCTCCATTTCTGCTGCTCAGTGTGACCTTCAGCTTTTCATATTTATCAATGTCGATCTATATATATATATATATATATATATATATATATATATATATATATATATATATATATATATATATATATAGCAGGGCAGTGTGTGTGTGTGTGTGTGTGTGTGTGTGTGTGTGTGTGTGGACTGGTAATCCCTACGTTATGGGGACAAAATGTCCCCACAAAGATGGCAATATCCAAATTTTTGTCCTTGTGGGGACATTTTTTGGTCCCCATGAGGAAAACATCTTATAAATCACACTAAGTGATGTTTTTTGAAAAAGTAAAAATGCAGAATGTCTCCTGTGATGGGTAGTGTGTGTGTGTGTGTGTGTGTGTGTGTGTGTGTGTGTGTGTGTGTGTGTGTGTGTGTGTGTGTGTGTGATGGGTAGGTTTAGGGGCAGGGGCAGTGTGTGTGTGTGTGTGTGTGTGTGTGTGTGTGTGTGTGTGTGTGATGGGTAGGTTTAGGGGCAGGGGCAGTGTAGGGGGATAGAAAATACGGTTTGTACAGTATAAAATGCATTACGCCTATGGAATGTCCCCATAAAACATGGAAACACAACATGTGTGTGTGTGTGTGTGAGTGTGTGTGTGTGTGTGTGTGTGTGTGTGTGTGTGTGTGATGGGTAGGTTTAGGGGCAGGGGCTGTGTGTGTGTGTGTGTGTGTGTGTGTGTGTGTGTGTGTGTGTGTGTGTGTGTGTGTGTGTGTGTGTGTGTGTGTGTGTGTGTGTGGGCATGTTTTTGTGAAATATCAGGACACAAATGTGTATAATGACATGGGTATGACACAGGTATTACAAAAAGAGGGTGAAATATGAGGACGTTCCCCATGTCCTCACTTTTCAAAATGCTTATAAATCACACAGGATGAGGTTTTTATCACAGAAAGTAAACTGTGCAGTCTCCTGTGATGGGTAGTGTGTGTGTGTGTGTGTGTGTGTGTGTGTGTGTGTGTGTGTGTGTGTGTGTGTGTGTGTGTGTGTGTGTGTGTGTGTGTGTGTGTGTGTGTGTGTGTGTGTGTGTGTGTGTGTGTGTGTGTGAGCGACTCTGAGACTCTCAGTCATAGTAATTGACCATAATTAATTGAACTAACACTTCATTATTGTTAGAACTAACCCCGAGTCATGTAGCCATGAACTAGCTCACCTTACAGCTAACAACTAAAACATCAGCACTAACTCGCATGGAAAATATCAACAGACACACAATAAACTTGATGAGTTTAACTACAAAGCAGAAATTCCCATAAGAGGAACGCTGGCCATGCCTTATTTTACATATTTTCTTATGCACTCTTTTCAGTCTCTTCCAGAGATGTGGGCGGTCAGCTCCAGTCCGGATGATCCAGTGACCCGGATTATTCCTACGGGCAGAACCAGTATCACAACGTTTAAAAAGAAGCTGAAGTTTGTGAGGAAAATAAACCCACAGATCGGCCGTTGGTGTGTGTTTGGAAAGTGGAATGATGATGCGAACCGGAGAGAATGGAGAAACATATACAGCTGGCACGAAGACAACAAGTTTCTCTCCTATGCCTGATACATATGGCAATAAAGAGTTTTGACAAGGCAACTGGTATCCGGTCCTGTGATTCAATCATAACGGGGACAAAGCTGAATTTTCAGATCAACAATTTTTAATCAGTAAATATGCTGTCATTAAAATCTGTTAATATAGAAATATATCTGAAAAATATAGAAACAAAATCAATTAAAAAAGTAAAGATTCTGAAAGCATTGAAGGAGATCCCATAATAATTGAATATAGATTTACAGTAGTATCAATCAATTATATTTTATTATATGATATGATTAATATCTCATTTTGAAATATGATGGTTTCATTATAAATATGGTGATTATCTCTAAGGTGGACACCCAACTTAATAAATGATACTTTACAGTCTGAGTCTGAGCATGTCATGTCAACACATGTTAAAGTCAGCTTTATGATCATGTTAAATATGATACTTTTACCCCAAACACCATACTTTTACATATTCTTCTGTTATTGAAAAACTGTTGCTTTAATTACCTTGAACAAAACTGACAAACATGAACATGACCTTTGTTTAAAAATGTTTTCAACTATTTTAGCGATTCTTATTTGCTACTTAAATCTACAACATTTGAGCGCAGAATCTAAGCGCTGCTGCTCGTGATCGTGTCAAAGATCGGACAAATCTCCACGAGCATCTTGAAAAGCGGATGTTTTGGAAAGGGCTGAGGCAAGTTTTTGTGCCATTTAGTGGTTTAGAGGAAAATAAAATCAAATGAGCCTTTTACCCCATGGGGCCCCGTTGTACCCTACACTGTTAAAAATGCTGTAAAATAACGGCCACATTTTGACAGTAACATGCTGTTTTCCAATAAAACAGTAATATACCGTATAAAAATGCAATCTGGGTAATATTTTCATTTTCGAGAAAAAGGCCAACGGGAATATACTGTGAATTAACAGCACTCGAAGTCGGCCCACAGAGGCTGTGCTCCAAATCACACCCTATACCCTCATTCACTATTCCCTACGCTAGTGTACTGATATAGACCACTAGACAGAGTGAACTCACACACTGATGAACACCTGCTGATATCACTGAAGATAAAAGAAGACATTACATCTCTGAAGATCTCAGGAGAGGAGGATTAAACAACTCCACAAACAGCATTACCAGCTTCACACATCACTGACCACACTGGCTTTATCTCTGTAAGACGTCTACAGAAGCTCTTATTAAAGATTAACAGAGGTTGTTTTATGGTTTCTTTTGACATTACCATTATGGTGATCAGTGTTTGCTTTAGTTCTTGACCCATGACACAAATGTGAGTTTTTCTCACTGCTTTAATGATGTGTTTTAAATACGTTTGTTGTAGCACACAAAACCAAGATGAAACATAAAAAGATGTTGACTATTTATTAATGGTCTGATTCACTGAGCTTACTCAAAGTCTAATCTAGAATGTGTTGTATATTAGGGGTGGGAATCTTTTACCATCTCACGATTCAATTCGATTCCGATTCTTGAGGCCACGATTCGATTCATAATTGATTTTCGATTCAAAACGATTCGATTTTATTCAGTATGATTTCTGTAATGCATAATTCTGATCATGATCTACTCTCAAACGAAGACATTAAAGTGTCTTTTTCACATTTATTAAGTTCACTTCTCAGGAAAGTGCCTTTTATCATAAACATTGTCTGGTTCTCAATTGGTGTTACTTACTGCGACTGATACTGCGGTAAGCTCTAACCTTGGGATCGTGGTGATCTTTGTTGGAGAGAGCGTGCTTTACCCATGATGAAGGTACAGTGGACCTCTTCCCTTTTCTTTTGAGTCTGAGGTGTTTAGGTGTTGGTTCATGTTTCATGTTTTAAGTTTATCATGTTCACAGTCCTGGTTTGTCATCTGATCCTGGCATGTGCTCCCTGGTCTTGTGTTCTGTTGTGTCATGTTGTCTTTAGGCTTGTTTGAGATGCGCCTCACCTGAAATGAAGGCGAGACTAGGCGGCTGCAGTGAAGGGTGGAGTGAAAAAAGTGCAGGCAAGACGGACAGTTCTGTCTTCTCGTAGTGGATCCGACACTCAAGTAGATCAAAGACGGATATCGCGGGATTCACACTCATGCACTGTGCTGCTGATAAACTGGATGTAATTTAAGTTCTGTTGCTTTTATATGAAAATAAATATTATGAACAAGACACTCAAAGTTTTTGTTATTTATTTCCATTCGAAAGACGTGTTTATAATCATTTTTACTTTAATTACATACATGTTTTTATATATTTTTATAAATATGACAACAATCACATAACACACAGAGAGGTCGCACTGTCGCACAGTTTGGGAATATTCACACATAATTTATAGACATTAAAACATGATATCAGAGTTTTAAAATCAAACATTTAAAAAAGAATCACATGTCACGCTTGTTTAAACCAATGAGCATTAAGCTGTGTCGCCAGTAAGTCGCTTTCCCATCATGCTTTTGCTCAGCGCAGTCGGTGGAGAGCATCTGCAGAATCCGACACATCCGCCTTTCGCCGCGAGAGTTCTTTGACATACGCCAGCATGACATCAGAGTCCAGCACTCCCACCGTGGCTTAAGCTGCTCAGGTAGCGGGTCGTCCCAGTCTGTTCGTTGAAGGCACATTTCTTGGAGAATCCCCTTTCCCTTGAGTACATAGGGAGCAATGAATATCGTATATTGCTGCGACTGTGGACAAGATGCCGCCTGGTTGGTCCGTGATCGGTTCTGCGCAGATTTTGCTCATCTCAAACAAGCCTAATGGTTCATTGGTTGATTATTGTTCACAGGTGTGTCTTGTCTTGTCCTCAGTCTGTGTATTTAAGCCCTCATGTTTGCCATGTGTCTTGGTCTGAGTCCATAGTTCGCACAACCGGGTGATGAAACAGCACTAAAGAGGTGTACTGTCATCCTGTACGCTTGTGGTTGGCTGTTCATATCTTCGTCTTTCAACCATACGGGCGTAAGTAGTTGCGATCATTTTCTTTGACTTGGAACTGGTGAAATTTTTTAGATGCTGCACATGAGAGCTACTTGCTGCTGTCTGAAGCGCACAAGCACACCAGTTAAGTTGTTGATCACAACCGACCGTTCAGTAAATGCTCATTAAGACCTTTGTGTTTTGCAGAGCAGTCGAAGACCATGCGCAACCTATCAGGCTTCTTTGGATGATAGATGCCGTGGTGCGGTATGTACCATGTCTCTCCGGCGGTCCATCATCATCAGTCTTTTCAGCGTCACCCCTTTTGATGATGTCACTCATATATTTTTGAGTTAATAAAACTGCACTTGGTTCTTACAACTTGCCTCAGTGGATTCGTGTTACAAGTGTATATATAAAGAATTTAAAAGCATTTACAAAGAAGAAAATAATGTTCCATGTAAGAGGATAAATAAAGAAAATAGATGTGAAAGTAATTTATATATATATATATATATATATTCTTGTGACTCCGTCTTTTCATTCCCGTCAGTCTCCAAAACACGTATTGCAACTGCATATATATATATTGAACATATTTTATGTAATTTATAATTGTACAATTACTATATTAAGTAAACATCATTAGACAATATGATGATATATTTTTATATATATATTATCGTGTTGTGACTTTAATCTGGAGTTGAAACAGGGGAGTGGCTTTATTGCATCAGAGATGAGTCACTTTGCTCACAGCTGTAAGGATCGGTTTTGGTGCTAAGACAAAAGCTGAGATACAAACCCCAGCAATAGAACAATAAAAGTCCCTAATCTTGAGAGAAGATCTCACAGAAACTGTGGGACACCACCCTGATGAAACATTTCTCCCCCCTCCCCATTTTGCCCTCTCCTTGCCCTGTTTTCAAGTCACCAAATCCAGATATACCAGTGATGATGTATCTTGTAAATCTATGGTTTTATCCTTTCATGTTTGATGTCTTTTAAAGGTGTCTCAAAGTAATGGTAAATTGGTCTAAACTTCACTGTAGTCACTAGTAGAATGAGATATGAGAATTCGGCTTTCCTTTGAGTGGTCTCTGAAAGATATCTAAGTGCATTTTCGAGCTGGGCCTGTTACGTATCTTTTCATCCTTTGTTCTGGTCTGGGTATTTAAGCAAGGGTAGCAGAACTACCAGGGGGGAACATTCTGTAGCCAGAACCCCCATGCAGTGTTGTCAAGTGTCCTTCATGGCACTCACACACACACTGCATGTACTATGCCAGACACTATGACTCTTTGAAACTATTTTCATATTACTTTGTAATTATATTTTATATTTTTATGCTGAAAGTTGTGTACCATGGATTAATGTTTAATTATGTTTACTTAAGTTAAGTCTGGCCAAAATAAATGTTAAGCTTGATTTATCTTGTATTATTCTGAAATCATTATTTCTAGTATGGATCAAATTGGAGTCCTTTATTACCGCAACTCTTTGGACCAGGATAGATCAAACCGAGGACTCAATGACTGGAGCATGGGGCACAGCATTGAGATAATCTGATATCTGAGATGAGAGGACTCATGCATTAATATTCGCTCTCTGTGAGTAATGATGTAGAGGAGACAGGAAGTGCTGTTATTTCTGTCTCATCTGATCGTCTCTCGTCACTTCTCACTGCGTTGATGAAC
Organism: Gobiocypris rarus; assembly: GCA_023029165.1. Taxonomy (NCBI): domain Eukaryota; kingdom Metazoa; phylum Chordata; class Actinopteri; order Cypriniformes; family Gobionidae; genus Gobiocypris; species Gobiocypris rarus. The sequence continues at coordinate 45,669,492 of CM040934.1, forward strand.
TTCGTCATGAGATCATCTGCGATACTTCAGGAGTAAATGATTTCTCCCTTAACAAACTTTTATCTGTTTTCAGACGTTGTAGACAGACGAAATGATAATGTTCCCTCCTGTAAAGATAAAGACAGTCAGAATCAGTGAAGTGTGTGCTCAGGCGTGTCTGCCCAGTGAAGTGTGTGCTCAGCGTGTCTGCCCAGTGAAGTGTGTGCTCCGTGTGTCTGCCCAGTGAAGTGTGTGCTCAGGCGTGTCTGCCCAGTGAAGTGTGTGCTCAGGCGTGTCTGCCCAGTGAAGTGTGTGCTCAGGCGTGTCTGCCCAGTGAAGTGTGTGCTCCGGTGTGTCTGCCCAGTGAAGTGTGTGCTCGGTGTGTCTGCCCAGTGAAGTGTGTGCTCCGTGTCTGCCCAGTGAAGTGTGTGCTCAGCGTGTCTGCCCAGTGAAGTGTGTGCTCAGGTGTGTCTGCCCAGTGAAGTGTGTGCTCCGCGTGTCTGCCCAGTGTGAACTCAGTCGCCTGATGATTCTGAATGTGTGTTTCAGTGAGGAATGAAACTGCAGCGACTTCAAGCTCGGGTGAGTTTCCAGTGAAGTGTGTGCTCAGGCGTGTCTGCCCAGTGAAGTGTGTGCTCGCGTGTCTGCCCAGTGAAGTGTGTGCTGGCGTGTCTGCCCAGTGAAGTGTGTGCGCGTGTCTGCCCAGTGAAGTGTGTGCTCAGGCGTGTCTGCCCAGTGAAGTGTGTGCTCCGCGTGTCTGCCCAGTGAAGTGTGTGCTCGGTGTGTCTGCCCAGTGAAGTGTGTGCTCCGGCGTGTCTGCCCAGTGAAGTGTGTGCTCCGGCGTGTCTGCCCAGTGAAGTGTGTGCTCCGGCGTGTCTGCCCAGTGAAGTGTGTGCTCCGGCGTGTCTGCCCAGTGAAGTGTGTGCTCGTGTCTGCCCAGTGAAGTGTGTGCTCCGTGTCTGCCCAGTGAAGTGTGTGCTCCGGCGTGTCTGCCCAGGCTGATAAACGCGTGTGTCTGATTCACTAATAAAACACTCATTCAGACAGTGAAGTGTGTGCTCGGCGTGTCTGCCCAGTGAAGTGTGTGCTCGGCGTGTCTGCCCAGTGAAGTGTGTGCTCGCGTGTCTGCCCAGTGAAGTGTGTGCTCGGCGTGTCTGCCCAGTGAAGTGTGTGCTCCGGCGTGTCTGCCCAGTGAAGTGTGTGCTCCGCGTGTCTGCCCAGTGAAGTGTGTGCTCGTGTCTGCCCAGTGAAGTGTGTGCTCGGCGTGTCTGCCCAGTGAAGTGTGTGCTCAGGCGTGTCTGCCCAGTGAAGTGTGTGCTCAGGCGTGTCTGCCCAGTGAAGTGTGTGCTCAGGCGTGTCTGCCCAGTGAAGTGTGTGCTCGGCGTGTCTGCCCAGTGAAGTGTGTGCTCAGGCGTGTCTGCCCAGTGAAGTGTGTGCTCCGGTGTGTCTGCCCAGTGAAGTGTGTGCTCAGTGTCTGCCCAGTGAAGTGTGTGCTCGGCGTGTCTGCCCAGTGAAGTGTGTGCTCCGTGTGTCTGCCCAGTGAAGTGTGTGCTCGGCGTGTCTGCCCAGTGAAGTGTGTGCTCAGGCGTGTCTGCCCAGTGAAGTGTGTGCTCCGGCGTGTCTGCCCAGTGAAGTGTGTGCTCCGTGTCTGCCCAGTGAAGTGTGTGCTCCGGCGTGTCTGCCCAGTGAAGTGTGTGCTCAGGCGTGTCTGCCCAGTGAAGTGTGTGCTCGGTGTGTCTGCCCAGTGAAGTGTGTGCTCCGGCGTGTCTGCCCAGTGAAGTGTGTGCTCAGGCGTGTCTGCCCAGTGAAGTGTGTGCTCAGGCGTGTCTGCCCAGTGAAGTGTGTGGTGTCTGCCCAGTGAAGTGTGTGCTCAGGCGTGTCTGCCCAGTGAAGTGTGTGCTGCGTGTCTGCCCAGTGAAGTGTGTGCTCCGGCGTGTCTGCCCAGTGAAGTGTGTGCTCCGTGTCTGCCCAGTGAAGTGTGTGCTCAGGCGTGTCTGCCCAGTGAAGTGTGTGCTCAGGCGTGTCTGCCCAGTGAAGTGTGTGCTCGGTGTGTCTGCCCAGTGAAGTGTGTGCTCGGCGTGTCTGCCCAGTGAAGTGTGTGCTCAGGCGTGTCTGCCCAGTGAAGTGTGTGCTCCGGCGTGTCTGCCCAGTGAAGTGTGTGCTCAGGCGTGTCTGCCCAGTGAAGTGTGTGCTCCGGCGTGTCTGCCCAGTGAAGTGTGTGCTCAGGCGTGTCTGCCCAGTGAAGTGTGTGCTCCGGTGTGTCTGCCCAGTGAAGTGTGTGCTCAGGCGTGTCTGCCCAGTGAAGTGTGTGCTCCGTGTCTGCCCAGTGAAGTGTGTGCTCAGGCGTGTCTGCCCAGTGAAGTGTGTGCTCCGGCGTGTCTGCCCAGTGAAGTGTGTGCTCGTGTGTCTGCCCAGTGAAGTGTGTGCTCAGGCGTGTCTGCCCAGTGAAGTGTGTGCTCCGGCGTGTCTGCCCAGTGAAGTGTGTGCTCAGGCGTGTCTGCCCAGTGAAGTGTGTGCTCCGTGTGTCTGCCCAGTGAAGTGTGTGCTCCGGCGTGTCTGCCCAGTGAAGTGTGTGCTCGGCGTGTCTGCCCAGTGAAGTGTGTGCTCCGGCGTGTCTGCCCAGTGAAGTGTGTGCTCCGTGTCTGCCCAGTGAAGTGTGTGCTGGCGTGTCTGCCCAGTGAAGTGTGTGCTCGTGTCTGCCCAGTGAAGTGTGTGCTCGGTGTCTGCCCAGTGAAGTGTGTGCTCAGGCGTGTCTGCCCAGTGAAGTGTGTGCTCGGCGTGTCTGCCCAGTGAAGTGTGTGCTCGGCGTGTCTGCCCAGTGAAGTGTGTGCTCCGGTGTGTCTGCCCAGTGAAGTGTGTGCTCCGTGTGTCTGCCCAGTGAAGTGTGTGCTCCGGTGTGTCTGCCCAGTGAAGTGTGTGCTCGGCGTGTCTGCCCAGTGAAGTGTGTGCTCCGGCGTCTCTAACCAGTGAAGTGTGTGCTCCAGTGTGTCTGCCCAGTGAAGTGTGTGCTCCGGCGTGTCTGCCCAGTGAAGTGTGTGCTCCAGTGTGTCTGCCCAGTGAAGTGTGTGCTCGGCGTGTCTGCCCAGTGAAGTGTGTGCTCGGCGTGTCTGCCCAGTGAAGTGTGTGCTCCGGCGTGTCTGCCCAGTGAAGTGTGTGCTCCGGGCGTGTCTGCCCAGTGAAGTGTGTGCTCCGGCGTGTCTGCCCAGTGAAGTGTGTGCTCCGGCGTGTCTGCCCAGTGAAGTGTGTGCTCAGGCGTGTCTGCCCAGTGAAGTGTGTGCTCCGCGTGTCTGCCCAGTGAAGTGTGTGCTCAGGCATGTCTGCCCAGTGAAGTGTGTGCTCCGGCGTGTCTGCCCAGTGAAGTGTGTGCTCAGGCGTGTCTGCCCAGTGAAGTGTGTGCTCAGGCGTGTCTGCCCAGTGAAGTGTGTGCTCCGCCGTGTCTGCCCAGTGAAGTGTGTGCTCAGGTGTGTCTGCCCAGGAAGTGTGTGCTCGGTGTGTCTGCCCAGTGAAGTGTGTGCTCAGGCGTGTCTGCCCAGTGAAGTGTGTGCTCCGCCGTGTCTGCCCAGTGAAGTGTGTGCTCAGGCGTGTCTGCCCAGTGAAGTGTGTGCTCCGCCGTGTCTGCCCAGTGAAGTGTGTGCTCCGGTGTGTCTGCCCAGTGAAGTGTGTGCTCAGGCGTGTCTGCCCAGTGAAGTGTGTGCTCAGGCGTGTCTGCCCAGTGAAGTGTGTGCTCAGGCGTGTCTGCCCAGTGAAGTGTGTGCTCCGGTGTGTCTGCCCAGTGAAGTGTGTGCTCGGTGTGTCTGCCCAGTGAAGTGTGTGCTCCGCGTGTCTGCCCAGTGAAGTGTGTGCTCAGCCGTGTCTGCCCAGTGAAGTGTGTGCTCAGGTGTGTCTGCCCAGTGAAGTGTGTGCTCCGGCGTGTCTGCCCAGTGAAGTGTGTGCTCCGGTGTGTCTGCCCAGTGAAGTGTGTGCTCAGGCGTGTCTGCCCAGTGAAGTGTGTGCTCCGCGTGTCTGCCCAGTGAAGTGTGTGCTCAGGCGTGTCTGCCCAGTGAAGTGTGTGCTCAGGCGTGTCTGCCCAGTGAAGTGTGTGCTCAGGCGTGTCTGCCCAGTGAAGTGTGTGCCCGTGTCTGCCCAGTGAAGTGTGTGCTCCGCCGTGTCTGCCCAGTGAAGTGTGTGCTCCGCGTGTCTGCCCAGTGAAGTTTGTGCTCAGCGTGTCTGCCCAGTGAAGTGTGTGCTCGGCGTGTCTGCCCAGTGAAGTGTGTGCTCGGCGTGTCTGCCCAGTGAAGTGTGTGCTCCGGCGTGTCTGCCCAGTGAAGTTTGTGCTCCGGCGTGTCTGCCCAGTGAAGTGTGTGCTCCGGCGTGTCTGCCCAGTGAAGTGTGTGCTCCGGCGTGTCTGCCCAGTGAAGTGTGTGCTCGGTGTCTGCCCAGTGAAGTGTGTGCTCAGGCGTGTCTGCCCAGTGAAGTGTGTGCTCCGGCGTGTCTGCCCAGTGAAGTGTGTGCTCAGTCTGCCCAGTGAAGTGTGTGCTCCGGCGTGTCTGCCCAGTGAAGTGTGTGCTCCGGCGTGTCTGCCCAGTGAAGTGTGTGCTCGGCGTGTCTGCCCAGTGAAGTGTGTGCTCCGGTGTGTCTGCCCAGTGAAGTGTGTGCTCAGGCGTGTCTGCCCAGTGAAGTGTGTGCTCAGGCGTGTCTGCCCAGTGAAGTGTGTGCTCCGGCGTGTCTGCCCAGTGAAGTGTGTGCTCAGGCGTGTCTGTCTAGTGAAGTGTGTGCTCAGGCGTGTCTGCCCAGTGAAGTGTGTGCTCGGTGTGTCTGCCCAGTGAAGTGTGTGCTCGGTGTGTCTGCCCAGTGAAGTGTGTGCTCAGGCGTGTCTGCCCAGTGAAGTGTGTGCTCGGTGTGTCTGCCCAGTGAAGTGTGTGCTCAGGCGTGTCTGCCCAGTGAAGTGTGTGCTCAGGCGTGTCTGCCCAGTGAAGTGTGTGCTCGGCGTGTCTGCCCAGTGAAGTGTGTGCTCCGTGTCTGCCCAGTGAAGTGTGTGCTCAGGCGTGTCTGCCCAGTGAAGTGTGTGCTCAGGCGTGTCTGCCCAGTGAAGTGTGTGCTCCGGTGTGTCTGCCCAGTGAAGTGTGTGCTCGGTGTGTCTGCCCAGTGAAGTGTGTGCTCAGGCGTGTCTGCCCAGTGAAGTGTGTGCTCAGGCGTGTCTGCCCAGTGAAGTGTGTGCTCGGCGTGTCTGCCCAGTGAAGTGTGTGCTCAGGCGTGTCTGCCCAGTGAAGTGTGTGCTCAGGCGTGTCTGCCCAGTGAAGTTTGTGCTCCGGCGTGTCTGCCCAGTGAAGTGTGTGCTCCGCCGTGTCTGCCCAGTGAAGTGTGTGCTCAGGCGTGTCTGCCCAGTGAAGTGTGTGCTCCGCGTGTCTGCCCAGTGAAGTGTGTGCTCCGGTGTGTCTGCCCAGTGAAGTGTGTGCTCAGGCGTGTCTGCCCAGTGAAGTGTGTGCTCAGGCGTGTCTGCCCAGTGAAGTGTGTGCTCAGGCGTGTCTGCCCAGTGAAGTGTGTGCTCAGGCGTGTCTGCCCAGTGAAGTGTGTGCTCGGCGTGTCTGCCCAGTGAAGTGTGTGCTCAGGCGTGTCTGCCCAGGGAAGTGTGTGCTCGGTGTGTCTGCCCAGTGAAGTGTGTGCTCAGGCGTGTCTGCCCAGTGAAGTGTGTGCTCCGCGTGTCTGCCCAGTGAAGTGTGTGCTCAGGCGTGTCTGCCCAGTGAAGTGTGTGCTCCGCCGTGTCTGCCCAGTGAAGTGTGTGCTCCGGTGTGTCTGCCCAGTGAAGTGTGTGCTCAGGCGTGTCTGCCCAGTGAAGTGTGGGCTCCGGCGTGTCTGCCCAGTGAAGTGTGTGCTCCGGCGTGTCTGCCCAGTGAAGTGTGTGCTCGGTGTGTCTGCCCAGTGAAGTGTGTGCTCCGCCGTGTCTGCCCAGTGAAGTGTGTGCTCAGCCGTGTCTGCCCAGTGAAGTGTGTGCTCCGGCGTGTCTGCCCAGTGAAGTGTGTGCTCCGCCGTGTCTGCCCAGTGAAGTGTGTGCTCAGGCGTGTCTGCCCAGTGAAGTGTGTGCTCCGCCGTGTCTGCCCAGTGAAGTGTGTGCTCGGTGTGTCTGCCCAGTGAAGTGTGTGCTCAGGCGTGTCTGCCCAGTGAAGTGTGTGCTCCGGCGTGTCTGCCCAGTGAAGTGTGTGCTCAGGCGTGTCTGCCCAGTGAAGTGTGTGCTCAGGCATGTCTGCCCAGTGAAGTGTGTGCTCAGGCGTGTCTGCCCAGTGAAGTTTGTGCTCCGGCGTGTCTGCCCAGTGAAGTGTGTGCTCAGGCGTGTCTGCCCAGTGAAGTGTGTGCTCAGGCGTGTCTGCCCAGTGAAGTGTGTGCTCGGTGTGTCTGCCCAGTGAAGTGTGTGCTCAGGCGTGTCTGCCCAGTGAAGTGTGTGCCCGGCGTGTCTGCCCAGTGAAGTGTGTGCTCAGGCGTGTCTGCCCAGTGAAGTGTGTGCTCAGGCGTGTCTGCCCAGTGAAGTTTGTGCTCCGCGTGTCTGCCCAGTGAAGTGTGTGCTCAGGCGTGTCTGCCCAGTGAAGTGTGTGCTCAGGCGTGTCTGCCCAGTGAAGTGTGTGCTCCGTGTCTGCCCAGTGAAGTGTGTGCTCAGGCGTGTCTGCCCAGGAAGTGTGTGCTCCGGCGTGTCTGCCCAGTGAAGTGTGTGCTCAGGCGTGTCTGCCCAGTGAAGTGTGTGCTCCGCCGTGTCTGCCCAGTGAAGTGTGTGCTCAGGCGTGTCTGCCCAGTGAAGTGTGTGCTCCGTGTCTGCCCAGTGAAGTGTGTGCTCAGGCGTGTCTGCCCAGGGAAGTGTGTGCTCCGGCGTGTCTGCCCAGTGAAGTGTGTGCTCAGGCGTGTCTGCCCAGTGAAGTGTGTGCTCCACCGTGTCTGCCCAGTGAAGTGTGTGCTCAGGCGTGTCTGCCCAGTGAAGTGTGTGCTCCGCGTGTCTGCCCAGTGAAGTGTGTGCTCGGTGTGTCTGCCCAGTGAAGTGTGTGCTCAGGCGTGTCTGCCCAGTGAAGTGTGGCTCGCGTGTCTGCCCAGTGAAGTGTGTGCTCGGTGTGTCTGCCCAGTGAAGTGTGTGCTCAGGCGTGTCTGCCCAGTGAAGTGTGTGCCCGGTGTGTCTGCCCAGTGAAGTGTGTGCTCCGCCGTGTCTGCCCAGTGAAGTGTGTGCTCAGCCGTGTCTGCCCAGTGAAGTGTGTGCTCAGGTGTGTCTGCCCAGTGAAGTGTGTGCTCAGGCGTGTCTGCCCAGTGAAGTGTGTGCTCGGCGTGTCTGCCCAGTGAAGTGTGTGCTCGGCGTGTCTGCCCAGTGAAGTGTGTGCTCCGGCGTGTCTGCCCAGTGAAGTGTGTGCTCAGGCGTGTCTGCCCAGTGAAGTGTGTGCTCAGGCATGTCTGCCCAGTGAAGTGTGTGCTCCGGCGTGTCTGTCCAGTGAAGTGTGTGCTCAGGCGTGTCTAACCAGTGACGTGTGCTCAGGCGTGTCTGCCCAGTGAAGTGTGTGCTCGGCGTGTCTGCCCAGTGAAGTGTGTGCTCAGGCGTGTCTGCCCAGTGAAGTGTGTGCTCAGGCGTGTCTGCCCAGTGAAGTGTGTGCTCAGGCGTGTCTGCCCAGTGAAGTGTGTGCTCCGCCGTGTCTGCCCAGTGAAGTGTGTGCTCCGGCGTGTCTGCCCAGTGAAGTGTGTGCTCAGGCGTGGCTGCCCAGTGAAGTGTGTGCTCCGTGTGTCTGCCCAGTGAAGTGTGTGCTCCGGTGTGTCTGCCCAGTGAAGTGTGTGCTCAGGCGTGTCTGCCCAGTGAAGTGTGTGCTCAGGCGTGTCTAACCAGTGAAGTGTGTGCTCCGGTGTGTCTGCCCAGTGAAGTGTGTGCTCAGGTGTGTCTGCCCAGTGAAGTGTGTGCTCAGGTGTGTCTGCCCAGTGAAGTGTGTGCTCCGGTGTGTCTGCCCAGTGAAGTGTGTGCTCCGGCGTGTCTGCCCAGTGAAGTGTGTGCTCCGCCGCGTCTGCCCAGTGAAGTCCTACCCCGCCAATGCGTTCTAGTCCCGAGAACGCCTTCGCGTTGTCCACTCACCATAGCGGCTGGGGGGCGGCCTCGACTCTCTCGCTGTGAGCGCCTTAAAGTCGAGCCGGGATCGGCCACTTCCGGGGCTATCTCGGGTTCTCTCGGAGCAGCCGGGGGTATTTCTAGATCCAGGGGCTACCCATAAAGACGGGCATAACACGGGGTTGGGCCACTGGCCCCGCGTCGTCGGTCATTGGGCGACTCTGGTTACTCAACTCGAGGTGGAGACCCTGCCGACTACGCCAAAATCTGTCACGCCCCGGGGCTGGCTACTGCCTGACTAAGCCACGCCCCTTTCAACTTCCACCTCGAGGAGGTCCCCAAAAGCCAACCCAATGACCAGACAATACAGGAACAGGTAAGTTAAAACAACTTTATTTAACTATTTAAAAAGAGATTGTCTCTGGGGGAAATTGGAAAGGGACAATTAAAACTAAACAATTCTGCCCTCCAGGTGGACGGCCAAAGGGAGGTGAGAGGAGGGGAGGGCAACGGGGTCCGTCCCTTTGGTTGTAATGTCCGTGGCGCCCTCCTCTTCCTTCCTGGAGGCAGATCGAATGTGCAAGTAGGTGGAGGGTTTATCCCGGTTACTCCTTGGTGTGGCCGCACAGTGCGGAATCGACGATGGATGTCCTGGTATCTCACAAGTTCTCCTTTTCTTCCTACAGGCTGCTGCAGATACCCAGGGACACAGTTATTTGGATGGGCTTAGTTCTCACCTCTTTGTTGTGGTACGACCTGCGGTCGATGAGTTTGTCCAGCTCCTTCTTGTGTGTTTCACTTTAGTTCTCTCGCCCCACAGGTGACCGCTCCTTGCTGGTTACAGCGGACGGTAAGTACAGGATTACACAGCTCCTTCCCGTGTGGTTCACTTTGTCTCTCTTTCTCCACAGGTGGCAGCTGGGACACAAAAGCACCGTTACTCTGGTATACTTCACTCTCACCTCTTTGCTGGATACAGCAGACGGTAATTGCAGGTCTTCACAGCTCCTTTTCGTGTGGTTCGCTTTATCTCTCTTTCTCCACAGGCGGCGGCTCTTTGCTGGGTACAGCGGACGGTAAGCACAGGTTTACACAGCTCCTTCTCGTGTAGTTCACTTTGTCTCTCTTCCTCCACAGGTGGCAGCTGGGACACAAAAGCACCGTTACTCTGGTATACTTCACTCTCACCTCGTTGCTGGCTACAGCAGACGGTAAGTACAGGTCTTCACAGCTCCTTTTCGTGTGGTTCGCTTTATCTCTCTTTCTCCACAGGCGGCAGCTGGGACACAAGGACACAGTTACGTTGGTGTGCTTCACTCTCACCTCTTTGCTGGTTACAGCAGACGGTAGGTACAGATTTTCACAGCTCCTTCTCGTGTGGTTCACTTTATCTCTCTCTTCCACAGGCGGCAGCTGGGACACAAGGACACAGTTACGTTGGTGTGCTTCACTCGCACCTCTTTGCTGGTTACAGCGGACAGTAAGTACAGATTACACAGCTCCTTCCCGTGTGGTTCACTTTGTCTCTCTTTCTCCACAGGTGGCAGCTGGGACACAAGAGATAACACACCATGTATACATCCACGGTAGTTCGTGTACTAGCACTCACGTGACCGTGATACTTCAATGATCCTAAGGGGCTTTTCCAGACACCACTCTTGTCCTCCAACACCTGGGGTAGTTCACAGCATGTAGTTGTCAATTTTAAACTGGACACAACGGCCTGTTCTTCCTCCCTCGACGGGGCGTATGAAAACGGGGGTTTGTCTGACAAGACACACAGCAGAGCACAGCAGAGCACAGCAGTACACAGCAGTACGTCACAGTGAAAACATTCCACAGCATAAAAGATTCACCCACCGCAATCCAGTGCACACATAAGACGCCCGCTTCATCCACGTTGCCAGGGACAATAGGCGATGGTAAAGTCTGGTCCAGTGAAGTAATGCGTGGCCGCACTTACCCAGGTGTATATATTTCCTCTGGCTCTCCTACCGCGCTGTCAAGGGGTGGGGCCAGTCTTCCTTCCTTCTAGCATATAGTTATATCGCAGGTAATCCACAATGTTCTGTCCAGTATGTATATTTGGGTACTCACAGATGGTGTCGAATGGTATGGCGTTTCCACTGTCCCAATACACACGTGGATCGATCGTTGTTGTTGCACAAACCAGTCACTTTGCTTCTCTTCTAGAGAACAACTATACCACAAGTGATGCACAATACTGGATTCAGAATGGAGGTTTGATACTCACAGGGGGTGTCGAGTAGTCTTAGCGGTACGCTTGCTCCACAGATACAGGCGTCAGGTCTTTGTCACCTAATCAAGCCGCTCTTCTCTTGGACAATTCTCACAACAATGCGACCGTCTCTATAAGTCTCCTAGGACAGTACACTCACATTCACTCCCGGACTCCGTTTCCCCTTTGCATTCCTCAATATCAACGATCTTTCTCACAGCTTCGGCCCATAGGGTTTGTATGTTCCTTCGGTATACACACTTCAGCCTGGGAGAGAGATTTAGATCCGCAACGGATGTAGGTATGCCTGCAGCGCGACGCTACAATAGCACCAACCAGCACCAACACAACACGAGCACTAACTCCAGCACTGCCCTCAGCACTGCCCTCAGCACTGCCCCCAGCACTGCCCCCAGCACTGCCCCCCCTACCTGTGATTTCCAAAGTCTTTAAATACTGCTTTGTTTGTCGTATCCTCCAATCATCATCCGCTCTTGTTAATCCCACACAGCTGTACTCCATTCGTGCCCGATTACTCTCTGAATGCCGCCGGAACTTCCGTATGTACTGCAACACCTCCGGGTGGAACCAAACTTCTTCTGACTTTTGGTTCCGCCCTATAAAAATCGTCACCTTGTGACATGTGCTCCGGCGTGTCTGCCCAGTGAAGTGTGTGCTCCGGCGTGTCTGCCCAGTGAAGTGTGTGCTCAGGCGTGTCTGCCCAGTGAAGTGTGTGCTCCGGCGTGTCTGCCCAGTGAAGTGTGTGCTCAGGCGTGTCTGCCCAGTGAAGTGTGTGCTCAGGCGTGTCTGCCCAGTGAAGTGTGTGCTCCGGCGTGTCTGCCCAGTGAAGTGTGTGCTCCGGCGTGTCTGCCCAGTGAAGTGTGTGCTCAGGCGTGTCTGCCCAGTGAAGTGTGTGCTCCGGCGTGTCTGTCCAGTGAAGTGTGTGCTCCGCGTGTCTGCCCAGTGAAGTGTGTGCTCCGGCGAGTCTGCCCAGTGAAGTGTGTGCTCGGCGTGTCTGCCTAGTGAAGTGTGTGCTCAGGCGTGTCTGCCCAGTGAAGTGTGTGCTCCGGCGTGTCTGCCCAGTGAAGTGTGTGCTGTGTCTGCCCAGTGAAGTGTGTGCTCCGCGTGTCTGCCCAGTGAAGTGTGTGCTCCGGCGTGTCTGCCCAGTGAAGTGTGTGCTCAGGCGTGTCTGCCCAGTGAAGTGTGTGCTCCGGCGTGTCTGCCCAGTGAAGTGTGTGCTCAGGCGTGTCTGCCCAGTGAAGTGTGTGCTCAGGCGTGTCTGCCCAGTGAAGTGTGTGCTCCGGCGTGTCTGCCCAGTGAAGTGTGTGCTCCGGCGTGTCTGCCTAGTGAAGTGTGTGCTCAGGCGTGTCTGCCCAGTGAAGTGTGTGCTCAGGCGTGTCTGCCCAGTGAAGTGTGTGCTCAGGCGTGTCTGCCCAGTGAAGTGTGTGCTCGCGTGTCTGCCCAGTGAAGTGTGTGCTCAGGCGTGTCTGCCCAGTGAAGTGTGTGCTCCGGTGTGTCTGCCCAGTGAAGTGTGTGCTCAGTGTCTGCCCAGTGAAGTGTGTGCTCCGCCGTGTCTGCCCAGTGAAGTGTGTGCTCCGGTGTCTGCCCAGTGAAGTGTGTGCTCAGGCGTGTCTGCCCAGTGAAGTGTGTGCTCCGCGTGTCTGCCCAGTGAAGTGTGTGCTCCGCCGTGTCTGCCCAGTGAAGTGTGTGCTCAGGCGTGACTGCCCAGTGAAGTGTGTGCTCAGGCGTGTCTGCCCAGTGAAGTGTGTGCTCCGGCGTGTCTGCACAGTGAAGTGTGTGCTCCGCCGTGTCTGCCCAGTGAAGTGTGTGCTCAGGCGTGTCTGCCCAGTGAAGTGTGTGCTCAGGCGTGTCTGCCCAGTGAAGTGTGTGCTCAGGCGTGTCTGCCCAGTGAAGTGTGTGCCCGGCGTGTCTGCCCAGTGAAGTGTGTGCTCGGTGTGTCCGCCCATGAAGTGTGTGCTCCGGCGTGTCTGCACAGTGAAGTGTGTGCTCGGCGTGTCTGCCCAGTGAAGTGTGTGCTCAGGCGTGTCTGCCCAGTGAAGTGTGTGCTCCGCCGTGTCTGCCCAGTGAAGTGTGTGCTCCGGTGTGTCTGCCCAGTGAAGTGTGTGCTCCGGTGTGTCTGCCTAGTGAAGTGTGTGCTCAGGCGTCTGCCCAGTGAAGTGTGTGCTCCGGTGTGTCTGCCCAGTGAAGTGTGTGCTCCGGTCTGCCCAGTGAAGTGTGTGCTCCGGTGTGTCTGCCCAGTGAAGTGTGTGCTCAGCCGTGTCTGCCCAGTGAAGTGTGTGCTCAGCCGTGTCTGCCCAGTGAAGTGTGTGCTCCGGGCGTGTCTGCCCAGTGAAGTGTGTGCTCCGGTGTGTCCGCCCAGTGAAGTGTGTGCTCGGCGTGTCTGCCCAGTGAAGTGTGTGCTCAGGCGTGTCCGCCCATCGAAGTGTGTGCTCTGGCGTGTCTGCCCAGTGAAGTGTGTGCTCCGGCGTGTCTGCCCAGTGAAGTGTGTGCTCGGTGTGTCTGCCCAGTGAAGTGTGTGCTCGGTGTGTCTGCCCAGGAAGTGTGTGCTCAGCCGTGTCTGCCCAGTGAAGTGTGTGCTCCGGTGTGTCTGCCCAGTGAAGTGTGTGCTCCGGTGTGTCTGCCCAGTGAAGTGTGTGCCCGGTGTGTCTGCCCAGTGAAGTGTGTGCTCCGGCGTGTCTGCCCAGTGAAGTGTGTGCTCAGGTGTGTCTGCCCAGTGAAGTGTGTGCTCAGGCGTGTCTGCCCAGTGAAGTGTGTGCTCCGCCGTGTCTGCCCAGTGAAGTGTGTGCTCCGGCGTGTCTGCCCAGTGAAGTGTGTGCTCCGGTGTGTCTGCCCAGTGAAGTGTGTGCTCCGGTGTGTCTGCCCAGGGAAGTGTGTGCTCCGGTGTGTCTGCCCAGTGAAGTGTGTGCTCCGGCGTTTCTAGTGAGCAGCTCCCTGCATCCGGCAAACCGTCCGTTTGATGTCTGGACTCTTTTGGTTCCTTCACCTGATCGGCGTCCGCTTAGACCAGGGGTCGGCAACCCAAAATGTTCAAAGAGCCATATTGGACCAAAAAAACAAAAAACAAATCTGTCTGGAGCCGCAAAAAATTTAAAGCCTTATATGAAGGCAGTAGTAAGTATGCTACACCTAATGTAAAAAAAGATTGATGGCTTTGACCTTTTGACCTTTTGCCCGGTTGAACCTCCGGGGTTAGGGTCATGGGGGTCGATATGATATATGATGTTTTGACAGGCAGTTTTATCCTTTGAAGTGGGTATACTATATTATAGTTTGAAGTCGTTAATAATAATACTTTATGTTTATGCTAGACAGCTTTGTCCTTTGAAGTGGGTATAATATATGATGTTTTGATAAATGGTTTTGTCTTTTGAAGCAGCTGTTATCACTGTTACCCCCTCCTCATTCCATAGCTTATACGGCTATACTGTGAAAAATGCGAAGTGTATCTCACACAAACATTATATTCTTTTAAAAATAATATAAAACGAAAATCTGCCTAATAAAAACAATAATAAAAGAATCCACTGAACCAACCATTTCAGTTTAAATAAAATGGAGTCACAAAAATAGCACTCAGTTAAATGTTTATAGAGTTGAAAAAACTAATTAAACTAATTAGCTAAAACTATAAAAATAGTATTAAACTATTTTATAAACATTCAACTTTGTGAGGCAGATTTTCGTTTTATATTATTTTTAAAAGAATATAATGTTTGTGTGAGATACACTTTGCAGTTTTCACAGTATAGACGTATAAGCTATGGAATGAGGAGGGGGTAACAGTGATAACTGTCTTCAAAAGACAAAACCATCTATCAAAACATCATATATTATACCCACTTCAAAGGACAAAGCTGTCTAGCATAAACATAAAGTATTATTATTAACGACTTCAAACTATAATATAGTATACCCACTTCAAAGGATAAAACATCATATATTATTTTTATTACACCAACTTCAAAGGATAAAACTGCCTGTCAAAACATCATATATTATTATTATTGCACCGACTTCAAAGGATAAAACGGCTGTCAAAACATCATATATCATATCGGACCCCCCCCATGACCCTAACCCCGGAGGTTCAACCGGGCAAAAGGTCAAAAGGTCAAAGCCATCAATCATTTTTTGACATTAGGTGTAGCATACTTACTACTGAAGGCAACACAGGCTGTAAGTGTATATTAGCTATATTAGCCTACTATCAAAATGACTAAGTAGGCTACAAATACATAATGAGCATTCATGATTAAATGTTTATTTTCCCTGCAGCGCATCAATGACGCACCACGTGACTACTCTGCTGTGCGATATTTGGTGCTTTGAGTTTAACTTCCATTACAATATTAATTATGTTTTTTTTGTATTGATGAAATTATAGAAATGCAATAAAGAAATCAGATTTTTGGTGTTATTTTTTATTTTGAGGATTCGAAAAAAACGGAATGTGGAACGGAAAAATGGAATGTGCATAGACCTCCTGTAATTTCCCCATGGAAATAAAATGCAGTCCTCTTCAAACCTCAATAACAATAACAATAACAATCCTCTTCTCTTTCCCTCCTTATCTGGGCAACAGAGTGCAATACAACGCAGTTAAAACGCAGCCTGCAATTATAAAAAATAACACAGCAGCCTTTTGAAAAGGTAGGCTATATAAAACGAAAATAAGCCAGTTTAATTTCGATTTCTGTGCACTGGACAGCTTCTCAACATCGGGCATGTAAGATGAAACTTTAATCTTCACGCAGGACTGCAAGTTCTCATCTGTGAGGCGGCTGCGGTATTTGGATTCGATGTAGTTCATGTTTGAGAATATCTGCTCTCACAGGTATGTTGATCCAAAGATGGATAATACTCCAAATGCATATTTCTTCATGTTCCTATAACTGTCAGGAAGAGCATTCCATGTTTCAAACACAAGTTTCTCAGGTGCTGGGAGGCTTTCAATTTCGCTCCATTTGTGGCTTTGGGCAGCATAGGCTTTCTGACGAGTGACGTCTTCAAGCTTGGCTGTCAGACTTTTGAACTTGGACACCCACAAATCTTTGTCAGCTATATCGGCCATTTCCATTTCAAGGTCAGCTTGATTTACTCCTGGGAATGTGTTCAATAAGGACGGGTCAATCTCCAGGGGTGTGACAGGGAAAGATAGTGTCATTTTTCCTTTCGAACTCGCTAAATCTGCTCCCAAATGCAGCTTGCATATTAATGATCGCACCTTGTAAATAATCACCGTTGAGTGTGTGATCGTGATGGGCAGCTTTGAACTCTCTCAGGGAGGGGAAGTGAGAGAGCACGCCTCGCTGTACATCTCTGGCTAATACAGTCAGCTTGCGCTCGAATGACAAAACAGCTTCCAGCATTTGCTGTTCGAGTAAACCTCACTCCTCTGATCTGAAGAGACGCTCTAGCGACTGACGCTAGAGGTTGCAGCCTTCGCCTCCTTTGTTTGAGTGTCCGACTCTCATGCCGGCAGACCCGGGTTCGAGTCCCGCTTGGAGAGGGGCGGTTCGAACAGGAGGGGTTACATGAGCATGTTTAGGTGACTTGTCATATCCACCATAAAGTGCAGTTTTTCCAGCCACTCGGTGTCTTCCAGTTGTGGGTAGTTCAGGTCTTTGCTTTTCAGGAATGTTTTCACGTGTTCTAAACAAGCAACAAAGCGACGCAAAACCTCACCCCTGGATAGCCAGCGGACTTTGTTGTGTAGCAGGAGATCAGAATATTCACTGTCAACTTCATCTAGCAATTCACGGAACTGACGGTGGTTTAATGGTTTTATTATCTTGTTCACCATCTTTACAACAGCCACCTGTCTGCGCTCAAACGTGTGTCGAGGCTATGACGCAAATCTTCGTTGACAGAAATGTTGAAATTTAATATTTATTATACACATTTTTACAGCATTGGAAAACGTTAAGAATGTTTGTGTCATGTTTGTCCTATTACAGAAACCATATGAAAACAAAAAATATATTACCCCCATCTTTTTCCATTTTCAAACATTTTTGAAAAAGCTCCAGGGAGCCACTAGGGGGGCGCTAAAGAGCCGCGGGTTGCCGACCTCCGGCCTAGACGGCTGGTGACCGGCAGATAGCCTATTTTTAGTCCCTTCTGTTCAATAAAGACTGAAACTAGTTTTCACTTTTGGGTCCGTATCTACACTAGTCAATAGGTGTGTATTTGCCAGAGTTACCTCCTGTGTTTGGATGAACACTGGTATATTGTGTTTAGTCCAGTGGCGTTTAATAAAGAGTTAATAATAATAATGAATTTTATTTGTAATGCACTTTACATTTCTGCAATCTCAAAGTGCTACAGAGCATCTAGAAGTACAATAAAAAATAAATTAAAAACACAGTTAATTAAATACAAAAAATAAGAACTATTTAAAACTATTTAAGAAACTATTCAAGAAAAATTATTTAAAACACATTCAGTGGAAATCTTTAGTAAAAAGAAATGTTTTTAGGTTTGGTTTAAAAACATCTGTAGTCTGTGGGGCCCTCAGGTAGTCCGGGAGGGTATTCCACAGCCTCGGAGCAGCAGATGAAAAGGCCCTACCGCCCATGCTGTGAAGTTTGTTTGAACATTTTATTACCTGGGTGTTTTAGACATCATGAATCGACACACACGCTCTTATTGAGATTAAGAGCTCAAATAAAGGACAGTTTTTCAGCATCCCTCCACCACCCCTTCTCCACATTTTGCTCTTTTTACCTTTTTAAGTTCAAAACCACTTACATACGGGGGGTATTCTGGGTTCGGGCCGTAGTCCGAGCTCGAAGCCCTCCCCCCGGACAGCACGCCACATACGCAATTAAATGTACTCTATAAATGATATGTAAGTGTGAACTCGTGAAACCAGGCTTTAAAGGTAGTTGAGATAATGTTTCCGAATTTTTGTTGGAGATTTCTTGAGCCTATACCAGTAAAAGGCAGATCTTGAAGGACACAGTCAGATTCAATACTCCTCCAAGGTACTTTGGAGTGAGTGTCCATCCAGACACGTATGACCCTAATTTGGTAAAGCATTAAGTTAGGGAGAGCAAGACCACCATGCGATTTTAAGCGCTGCAATACTGGAAAAACTAACTCTGGGCCGCTTACCACCCCAGATAAATTTGGAGATTAATGAATTAATTTCTGATAAATTTAGGGGGAGGAAAACATGGGAGCATAGAAAATAAAAAGTTTACCGTACTAATTCTGGCTTGCATTGACATTTTTAAATTATTCCACCTTTGTATATCCTCTTGATTTTCTGACCAGTTTCTGACCATAAACATTTGTCTGAGCAATCCTAGACAGAGAGTCAATTTTGATACCAAGATAAGTACATGAATTAGCAAATGTAAGACCATTTGAAAGAGCAATTGCTTTGGTAATACTATTAAGAGCCATTAAGAATGACTTATCCCAATTTATTTTATATCCAGACATAGTGCTGAAGGTATTGAATAATCGCAAAACCTCTGGAAGGGAAGTATTTAAATCTGAGAGATAAAGCATAATATCATCAGCATACAATAAATGTGATGATGGGAATTATTAATAGTTATAGGTGAAATTGTTTGGCTTTGTCACTGGTGGAGTTTTTGAGAAAAAGGATGGTGTTTATTTATGTGCTGTGATCATGATATCCAGCAGTGCAGAATGATTTAATAAATATAAAAATAAATATATATTTATTTATTTTCTTCCAGAAAGTTTAAAGCTGCAGCAGAATCTCAAACACACACATCTTGAATCAGCTCATGAATCTCAACAATGGTGACAAACCAAAAGCGTGCATGCTGGGAGTCATGGATGAGTTTTGTGCTATGATGGCTCCCAGCATGCATTGCGGCATGAAGCTTTTGGTTTGTCACCACTGTCGAGATTCATGATCTGATTTTTGATACGTGTGTGTGTGTGTCTTTATGGTACCATAGACTACAACATCCTGTACACACTGCAAATATTGACAATAGTATTATATATTAACTACAAAAGAAGAATATTTTTATAGTCAGTGCTCAGATATCAAACACTTGCCAAACTCAACAAATGCATGTGATGATGACATTATCATCTGATCATGTTTTTCTCCTGGTATTTCTGCTGTTTCAAATGTGATGAGCAATCAGAGAAAAGCCAGGGTCAAGAGCTCAAATAAAGGAGCCACTAATCACGATTCTGGTGACTTCAAATCAAACATTTAATGATTCGTCAACACTAAATCCTGTTCATCTCAATAAGAGCTTCTGTCTGACAGAAATACAGTCAGTCTGGTTAGTAATCACAAGTGAAAAGTCATGAAAGCTTTCGAAAGAGGCATGATGTGACTGGCTGCACTTCTAAAAAACAGCCACTTCTATCCAGAGTAACATTTTAAAACAGGTTGTGTGTTATATCTACACAACATGTGTCAAAATACCATCAACACACTCTCTTTTTGCAGTGAAGGTTTTTTCTCCATTCTGATCCTGAAGGAGTTTTGCTTCCTTGCCACCGTCGCGTTTGGCTTGCTCAGTTTGGGACACCTAAATATTCAGCTATATCCCGATCCGCCCGCATTGACACTATATGATGACTGAAATGAGCTGATAACATCACTGTTTTCTCCAGAGCGGCTGTACAAATTCTGTCGCATTATTTTCCTGTTAACACTGTGAAGCTACTTTGAAACAATTGGACTTGTTAAAAGTGCTAAATAAATAAAGGTGACTTGACTTGACTTGACTTGATTTTAGACTGGGACACGAGTCATACAAAGCATTAACATAATAGCCATAATTGTTTACTGGGTTTATTTCTCTCAACAATTTATGTCTTACCCAATGCAGGTAGACTCAGTGTGACGAAGGCTAGCCTATAAATGATCTAATGTGCATAAAGGCATATTTTGTACACATCACTTTCAACACATGTCTTATTGGAGAAAATATGTTGTTTTGACAACATATCTCCTTATTACGACATAATTGAGTGAAAAAAAAAATATGTATGGCAGCAATGTGTCACCGTAATCTATACAGAAATATAAATGCTATTTTTTTATTGAAATGCTTAACATTAATGAATGACTTCACTTATTTGGGTTGTTTATTTCACGTTGTGTCCACCGGGAAAACTCTGCACCCTGCCCATATAAATCATTATCTAGATCGTGATTAATATATTGATATAGAGATAGGACACGAGGCCTTTAATTTAAACCACATTCCTGATCCTCAGAATCCCGTTGAATGCCCATTCCCAGGCGTAGACTGTATCTGAATTCCCCTGATGGAAGGCGTCTGTAACCGGTTCTGCAGGTGATCTGCTGAGGATCGGGAGTTGTATCTCTATCTGTGAGGGTGTAGGTTTCTGTTTGAAGTATTACGGCTGAAAACTTCGCTCAAACACTTCATGGAATAAGAGACCAAGATTGTTAAAATGGTATGAATAAGAGTTTATTCCTTGCAAGAAATAAAGAGGCACAGTTAGCACAGCCTTCAAAGCCTGCACCAAGTGTACACTGAAGGTCATAACAGAAGTTGCTATCTTATAGTCTTCGTAAACACCCGTCCCTACCAGTACTCTTCCATATGGCAAAGTGTTAATCATCACATGGTGTCTTCCAGAAAATAATAATCAGCATATAGCACGCACATCTTAGCCATAAATCCTCCTTGCTTTTACAACAGCCATCAGCAGGACAGAATTCATGGCTTCAGTCTATAAATTATACATACTGTAATAACATACATGACCGTAAGTTATACAGCTTAAACCTTGTAATATCAGTTACATCTGGCTGCACTAACACATTTTTCTACCACAGAAGTGTGCACTAGTTTTAGCAGATTCCCAGGGCATGTTCCCTTGTGAGGTCTGTTTGATTACTTCTGCAAAGATAATCTTTTTTTTTGTTTGTTTTTGGTGTCATCCACTCATGTAAAGTTGATATCATAACTGCATTAGAACAGTGTTTCACAGTTACTTGTAGAATTAAAGTCTCATTTCCTGAAACAGAGCCTCGCAGTCATGCGAATTATTGCTAATTACTTTCTGTAAAAATCACAGGATCTCATCTTAAAGAAAGACAGTTTACAGGTGGATCTTTTGTGGATCCTGTTTTTCTCTCTCTACAAAGACTTTTCAACCCATTGTAAATAAAATGCTACTTTAATACTTGGCACGTGCTGTATTTAGCCTCCTTCAACCAGTCATCCTAGAGTGGGACATTTCTAAAACGCTTAACGTGGCTTAAGGTACAATAAGACCGTGTTAATAACAGACCCAACTCAGGAAATATAATACTAATAAAATATACTATGTACAACAAATCAGATGAGCCCAGAATATGAATGCAATGCATTTAATTACACGTTAAGCGTTTTCCTCTCATAGAAAACCATTATAAGAAAACATTTAATGTACTAAGACCATGTTAAAAACAGACCAAACTCTGGAAATATCATATTAATAAAGTATAGTCTACTTTGTACAAAAAAATCAGATGAGCCCAGAAGATGAACGCAATTGTTTACATACACACAAACACACACACACACACACACATGTTTGTTTTTGTGAAATGTGGGGACATTCCATAGGCATAATGGTTTTTATACCGTACAAACTGTATTTTCTATCCCCCTACACTGCCCCTAAACCTACCCATCACACACACACACACACACACACACACACACACACACACACACACACACACACACACACACACACACACACACACACTACACACATCACAGGAGACACACACACACTAACCTCATCCTGTGTGATTTATAAGCATTTTGAAAAGTGAGGACATGGGGAACGTCCTCATATTTCACCCTCTTTTTGTAATACCTGTGTCATACCCATGTCATTATACACATTTGTGTCCTGATATTTCACAAAAACATGCCCACACACACACACACACACACACACACACACACACACACACACACACACACACTGCCTGCCTAAACACACACACACACACACACACACACACACACACACACACACACACACACACACACACACACACACACACACACACACACACACACACACACACACACACACACACACACACACACACACACACACACACACACACACACACACACACACTGTTTACTTTCTGCCCCTGATAAAACACACACATCCTCACACACACACACACACACACACACACACACACACACACACACACACACACACACACACACACACACACACACACAAACTACCATCCACACACACACACACACACACACACACACACACACACACACACACACACACACACACACACACACACACACACACACTGCCTGCCCAACATTCTGCTAAACTACAAGCACAAGTCCTGCTTTACACTCAGATTACAGTTCTAACACACACATTTCAAAACACACAATTCTCTGCATTTGGAATATTTTTATGCAGAAAATCTCTTGTTTTCACAGTGAACACACTGCCCACACAACTGATCACTGACTGATCACATCACCACACCACACACAGTTTACAATCAACACAGCACACACACACACACACACACACAGCACTGACCTGTGTCTCAGAGCACTCTTCACACCTGGCTACTGACTCTCTTCTGACACTAAATTAAATGTGTTATATTTTTTACACAAAATCCCCCTTTTACAAAGTTTTCTAATCAAGTTCAAGTCAGTTGCATTAATGTATGCTTGATCATCAGGGTCTCATGTATTATCACTGAGCAGGGCTCTTCATTATATAGCTCTTCTTGAATTGTCAGCCTGCCCATTCGGTGTTGGGGGCTCTCATGACTGGGCTTGAAGTAGCAGTACTGGGCCATTACATAAATTGCAAATGTCTCGATAAAAAACCATTGCAAATCCACATGTAAGTTGGTAGGTTTATGTGTATCCCAGCCACCGCAATAGCCATTATTTAATGGACGGAGACTCAGGCGTGTTCTTCAAGCATTTATTAAAATTTAAAGAGCGAAATGTTTGAATTTGCATGGTGGCAACTCAAGATTTTTTTTTTTTTCTTTTTTTTTTTACTATTTCGTTTGTTGAAAATATAAACTGAATTTATAAATGTTTTTAAAATGAAAAACTGCGTTTAATAAACAAAATGCATTTTTGAAATGAAGACGTCTGTACTTGGACTGCAGCGCATGCGAAATAATCTGTACCCTTGTTATTGTGAGTCTAGGCCTTCACAAATAAAAGTAGACAGTTTGTAGTTTATAATTATGTCTTGCACTTATCCTGTATGGATAAAAATAACGGAGTACTGTGAGAGGTTTCCGCTGTCATGAAGGAAAAAAATCCATCAGAACGTGTCGCGCCGGCGCTTTCGTCAGACAGAGGGTGTTAGAAAACAAGTTATTGTTTCATAGTTAGGTTATGTTGAAATATTAGCCTATTTTTTTTTCCTCATATGTTGATTATGAAACATGAGTACAACAACCTTCTATGCAAACCTTGGCAATAGAACTGGACTGCGGTAAAATAATAAATAAAAAGTGTGGCTGCTGTGAGTGCAGGGAGCCTAGGGACAGCATCCGTATTTCCACGCAGTGCCACGACAACAAACGGCTCTCACGCCAAATAAACATACCGGCCCACTGGGGATTTTCCCGGAGCTCCCGATTAGCCAATCCGGGCCTGATCTTTTTTAATGTTAGTTAATATAAATCCAGCTGTTCTTGGTTTGTTCATGTTAGTTCTCAGTGCATTAACTAATGTTATCAAGATTTTAATAAAGCATTAGTACATGGTAAAATTAACATTAACAAAATGCTTTATAAGTGCAGTTCATTATTAGTTCATGTTACCTTATTGTAAAGTGTTACCATACAAGTAAATATTTCACAACTCAGTACAGCAAATATATTGCATACTGTAAGTACTGCAAGTAATAATTTCTTGATTTTCAGCATAAAAATAAAGTAAGCCCAAAGAACAAAGACTTTTTGTGCTATTTTGCACTCCTGATTTACACACACTACAATATAGTGCAGTTACAGTAACAGGACAATAACTGTAGGCTCGGTGCTGAAAGTGCACCCTTACTTGCACACACTGATTTCGCTGACCCAACTGATTTGATCACATCATTAGAAACAAGTGTGAACAGTTTTGAGTGGTTGTGTGTAAACGATGACAGCTGTGTTGTAGTTGTGTTTAACTTTTTGCCACATGTATGTACCATTTTGCAACACAGTGCAAAATGTGTTTTAGTGAGTAAGAATGTGTTAAGAGTGGATGAGATTTGCAAACAGTGTCTTGTTTAACTGATTTGACAAATGGGTTTAGGCCACTGGGCACTGGGTTCAGATAGAGGTTTAGTGTTATAGCAATTGTGCTGTAATATGATATTTCTTGAGTGAGTTTGGTCTGTTATTAACACTGTCTTGGTACATTAAGCCACGTTAAGCGTTTTCTTATAATGGTTTTCTGGGAGGAAAAGCTTAACGTGTAATTAAACGCGTTGCGTTCATATTCTGGGCTCATCAGATTTTTTGTACATAGTATACTTGTCTTTACTAATATGATATTTCCCGAGTGTGGTCTGTTATTAACACGTTAAGGGCCTTTTGCTGTCTGTGAATGACTTTACAGTTCAGTTCCTCAGATAAAATCCCTGTGGTTCAGCCGCGTTATCTCTTCTCTCCTGGGAGCGTGCGCGCATAACCTGTCGAGTTGATTTGAGTGAGTGTGTGTGTGTGTGTGTGTGTGTGTGTGTGTGTGTGTGTGTGTGTGTGTGTGTGTGTGTGTGTGTGTGTGTGTGTCACAGCCAATGGGAGTACCGGAATGCCACTCCCTTCTGGACTATCTATTTAAGGCTGCTCGTTCCTAAATCCGTCTCACTCTTCACCTGACCACAGATCCGCGCGCAGGTATGACTGTTATCTTATACATTTGATTAGCATGTTTAAAGAGTATATTGTGAAATTAGCTCTTGATAATTTTAGAAAAAGGGTGCAAATGTCAAATGACAGGATTCAAATCTGGCACATACGCATGTGTGTAATTGTCCCTATATTTAACGGAATCGGGAACGGAATGTAATTTACTGTATCACCGGGATGTCATGAAGCTGTGAAAGTGTCCACGTATTTTGATACTCGTGTTTTGTATGTGCGCACAATAAAAGCCAGTTGTGTTTGCAACAGTAGATTGATCATAAATATCAGCTCATCTTATAAAATATGAAACGACTGAACTGATGAATGAACTAAAGTATGAATTGCCAAAAGGGCAGGGGCTCATTTGGGTCATTCATGACATTTGCTTGTTGTAACTGTTCAAAATGAAACTATATTTGATGTTTTTTCAAAGGTCAGGTTATTCAGAAAGCATATTGGTCAAGCAGGAAACTTTCATTCATTTCTGCAAGGTTTTAAAGCAGAGACACACTGAATAAAATGCTCTTCTTACTCAGTAATGTTGTCTTGTTCTAAATATCTAAAAATTCTTAAATCAAGATGCATTTACTAGATTAGTAAAATGACTATTTTTCTTGTTTTCTTGAAAATAAAATCAAAATGAAGTGAGTTTTTACTTAAAACAAGCAAAATGATCTGCCAATGGGGTGAGAAAAATAATCTTGTTTCTGACTGAAAACTAGTTTGTTGTTCCTGTCCCAAACAGAAATAAGATTATTTTTCTCACCTCATTGGCAGATCATTTTGCTTGTTTTTAGCAAAAACTCGCTTCATTTTGATATTTTTCCCCAGAAAAGCAGAAAAATGTAAATGCATCTTGATTTAAGAATTTTTAGATATTTAGACTGGAAACAAGAAAACCAGAGGGTTGGGTGTGTCTCCTCTCTCCCAGCAGGATGACATGGTTGAGTGTTTCTGTACACCTGCATACGGGCTCTCTCCATCTTCTGAAGAAAACACAGACAAAGACAATGAGTTTAAGTCACCTATTGTTCACATGAGCAACAGGGCTGAAAGTAACAGGATTGAGTTTTTAAACAAGAAAAATAGCAAATAAATGGTGTACATGCTAATATGAGGACACTGAGCAAATTGTTACCTAAAGTTAATATTTTTTTAAATAAACAAATAACCTCTAAGACACAGTTTAGCCAACAGGACAGTACATTGAGATTGACCTTCTCAGTCAGAGTTAGACGTGAGAGATTAACATGAGAGGACTTAGTTTTGGTCTTTTGGTCAGACCACAGGCCATTTCTTGTTCAAAGGTCATCTATAGTGGACAGATTTTACTTCAACAAGGGACTTCTTTAAAATGAAACCCAAGCTTCAAATTTTGATGATGATGTTTTTGGACATGGACATTTTTGTCCTCAATGGACCAATGTGTAATTTTTTTTATTGAGGCACATGGGTTAAACATTTTTACTTAGAAAACACGTGTCATACAATAATATAATGCAGTAATTTCTTCTGTGATTTCAGCTTCCTGATTTGAGCTGAATCATGGACATCATCAATATAACGTGTGCAGAGATCCAGAGCGCTGTGGGGTTTGTGTACGGGATTCTGTCTGTGATACTGAACCACACACACACTGACTGTGAAAAGAGCTGGTATTCAGAGGTGACCATAACACACACACACACACACACACACACACTGTAGCAGAGCTGGAATACAGAGGTAACCATTACACACACACTCACACATGATCTGATTCTCTTGTGTTTGTTCAGGACGGGCGTCTGTTAGCAGATCCATCAGATCCTGAAACACTGATGGATTCTGTTATTTCTGTCTCATCTGATCGTCTCGTCACTTCTCACTGCGTTGATGAACTTCGTCATGAGATCATCTGCGATACTTCAGGAGTAAATGATTTCTCCTTTAACAATACTTTTATCTGTTTTCATTTGTAGACAGATGAAATGATAATGTTCTCACCTGTAAAGATAAAGACAGTCAGAATCAACTCTATAAATGCCGCTCTAATGCTTCACTCTTTCATTTCAGTTCAGATACGAGACCCTGTTCAGAGGTGAGAGACACACTTCAGTCAAACACTTCAGTCTGATTCAGATCCTGATTCAGATCAAACTCTGTGCTGAACTCAGTCATCTGATGATTCTGAATGTGTGTTTCAGTGAGGAATGAAACTGCAGCGACTTCAAGCTCGGGTGAGTTTCAGCTGATAAACGTGTGTCTAATTCACTAATAAAACACTGATTCAGATCTGATTCAGACTCAGTCCAGTTTCAGCTGATAAACGTGTGTCTGATTCACTTATAAAACACTGATTCAGATCTGATTCAGACTCAATCCAGTTTCAGCTGATAAACGTGTGTCTGATTCACTAATAAAACACTGATTCAGATCTGATTCAGACTCAGTCCAGTTTCAGCTGATAAACGTGTGTCTGATTCACTTAGAAAACACTGATTCAGATCTGATTCAGACTCAATCCAGTTTCAGCTGATAAACGTGTGTCTGATTCACTTAGAAAACTCTGATTCAGATCTGATTCAGTCTCAATCCAGTTTCAGCTGATAAACGTGTGTCTGATTCACTAATCCAGCTTCTGCTGATAAACGTGTGTCTGATTCACTAATAAAACACTGATTAAGATCTGATTTAGACTCAATCCAGTTTCTGCTGATAAACGTGTGTCTGATTCACTTAGAAAACTCTGATTCAGATCTGATTCAGTCTCAATCCAGTTTCAGCTGATAAACGTGTGTCTGATTCACTAATAAAACACTGATTCAGACTCAATCCAGTTTCAGCTGATAAACGTGTGTCTGATTCACTAATAAAACACTGATTCAGATCTGATTCAGACTCAGTCCAGTTTCAGCTGATAAACGTGTGTCTGATTCACTTAGAAAACACTGATTCAGATCTGATTCAGACTCAATCCAGTTTCAGCTGATAAACGTGTGTCTGATTCACTTAGAAAACTCTGATTCAGATCTGATTCAGTCTCAATCCAGTTTCAGCTGATAAACGTGTGTCTGATTCACTAATCCAGCTTCTGCTGATAAACGTGTGTCTGATTCACTAATAAAACACTGATTAAGATCTGATTCAGACTCAGTCCAGTTTCAGCTGATAAACGTGTGTCTGATTCACTTAGAAAACACTGATTCAGATCTGATTCAGACTCAATCCAGTTTCAGATGATAAACGCGTGTGTCTGATTCACTTAGAAAACACTGATTCAGATCTGATTCAGTCTCAATCTAGTTTCAGCTGATAAGCGTGTGTCTGATTCACTAATAAAACACTGATTAAGACTCAATCCAGTTTCAGCTGATAAACGTGTGTCTGATTCACTAATAAAACACTGATTCAGACTCAATCCAGTTTCACACACACTACACACACACACACACACACAAGATCTGATTCAGACTCAGTCCAGTTTCAGCTGATAAACGCGTGTGTCTGATTCACTTATAAAACACTGATTCAGATCTGATTCAGACTCAATACAGTTTCAGCTGATAAACGTGTGTCTGATTCACTTAGAAAACACTGATTCAGATCTGATTCAGTCTCAATCCAGTTTCAGCTGATAAGCGTGTATCTGATTCACTAATAAAACACTGATTCTGATCTG
Source organism: Gobiocypris rarus (assembly GCA_023029165.1). NCBI lineage: Eukaryota > Metazoa > Chordata > Actinopteri > Cypriniformes > Gobionidae > Gobiocypris > Gobiocypris rarus. The sequence goes on from CM040934.1 coordinate 45,697,327, forward strand.
ATTCAGATTCAATCCATTTTCAGCTGATAAACGTGTGCCTGATTCACTAATAAAACACTGATTCAGATCTGATTCAGACTCAATCCAGTTTCAGCTGATAAACGTGTGTCTCATTCACTAATAAAACACTGATTGAGATCTGATTCAGACTCAATCCAGTTTCAGCTGATAAACGTGTGTCTAATTCACTTAGAAAACACTGATTCAGATCTGATTCAGACTCAATCCAGTTTCAGCTGATAAACGTGTGTCTGATTCACTAATAAAACACTGATTCAGATCTGATTCAGACTCAGTCCAGTTTCAGCTGATAAACGTGTGTCTGATTCACTTAGAAAACACTGATTCAGATCTGATTCAGACTCAATCCAGTTTCAGCTGATAAACGTGTGTCTGATTCACTTAGAAAACTCTGATTCAGATCTGATTCAGTCTCAATCCAGTTTCAGCTGATAAACGTGTGTCTGATTCACTAATCCAGCTTCTGCTGATAAGCTGTGTCTGATTCACTAATAAAACACTGATTAAGATCTGATTTAGACTCAATCCAGTTTCTGCTGATAAACGTGTGTCTGATTCACTTAGAAAACTCTGATTCAGATCTGATTCAGTCTCAATCCAGTTTCAGCTGATAAGCGTGTCTGATTCACTAATAAAACACTGATTAAGACTCAATCCAGTTTCAGCTGATAAGCGTGTCTGATTCACTAATAAAACACTGATTCAGATCTGATCCAGACTCAGTCCAGTTTCAGCTGATAAACGCGTGTCTGATTCACTTAGAAAACACTGATTCAGATCTGATTCAGACTCAATCCAGTTTCAGCTGATAAGCGTGTGTCTGATTCACTTAGAAAACTCTGATTCAGATCTGATTCAGTCTCAATCCAGTTTCAGCTGATAAACGGTGTCTGATTCACTAATCCAGCTTCTGCTGATAAACGCGTGTGTCTGATTCACTAATAAAACACTGATTAAGATCTGATTCAGACTCAGTCCAGTTTCAGCTGATAAGCGTGTGTCTGATTCACTTAGAAAACACTGATTCAGATCTGATTCAGACTCAATCCAGTTTCAGATGATAAACGTGTGTCTGATTCACTTAGAAAACACTGATTCAGATCTGATTCAGTCTCAATCTAGTTTCAGCTGATAAACGTGTGTCTGATTCACTAATAAAACACTGATTAAGACTCAATCCAGTTTCAGCTGATAAACGTGTGTCTGATTCACTAATAAAACACTGATTCAGACTCAATCCAGTTTCAGCTGATAAACGTGTGTCTGATTCACTAATAAAACACTGATTGAGATCTGATTCAGACTCAGTCCAGTTTCAGCTGATAAACGTGTGTCTGATTCACTTATAAAACACTGATTCAGATCTGATTCAGACTCAATACAGTTTCAGCTGATAAACGTGTGTCTGATTCACTTAGAAAACACTGATTCAGATCTGATTCAGTCTCAATCCAGTTTCAGCTGATAAACGTGTATCTGATTCACTAATAAAACACTGATTCTGATCTGATTCAGATTCAATCCATTTTAGCTGATAAACGCGTGCCTGATTCACTAATAAAACACTGATTCAGATCTGATTCAGACTCAATCCAGTTTCAGCTGATAAAGCGTGTGTCTCATTCACTAATAAAACACTGATTGAGATCTGATTCAGACTCAATCCAGTTTCAGCTGATAAGCGGTGTCTAATTCACTAATAAAACACTGATTCAGATCTGATTCAGACTCAGTCCAGTTTCAGCTGATAAACGTGTGTCTGATTCACTTAGAAAACACTGATTCAGATCTGATTCAGTCTCAATCCAGTTTCAGCTGATAAACGTGTGTCTGATTCACTAATAAAACACTGATTAAGACTCAATTCAGTTTCAGATGATGAACGAGTGTCTGATTCACAAATAAACACTGATTCAGATCTGATTCAGACTCAATCCAGTTTCAGCCGATAAACGTGTGTCTGATTCACTAATAAACCACTGATTCAGATCTGATTCAGTCTCAATCCAGTTTCAGCTGACAAAGCGTGTCTGATTCACTAATAAAACACTGATTCAGATCTGATTCAGACTCAATCCAGTTTCAGCTGATAAATGTGTCTGATTCACTAATATACAGATTCAGATCTGATTCAGATTCAATCCAGTTTCAGCTGATAAACGCGTGTCTGATTCACTAATAAACACTGATTCAGATTCAATCCAGTTTCAGCTGATAAGCGTGTCTAATTCACTAATAAAACACTGATTCAGATCTGATTCAGACTAAATCCAGTTTCAACTGATAAACGTGTGTCTGATTCACTAATAAAACACTGATTCAGATCTGATTCAGACTCAATCCAGTTTCAGCTGATAAATGTGTGTCTAATTCACTAATAAAACACTCATTCAGAACTGATTCAGACTCAATCCAGTTTCAGCTGATAAACGTGTGTCTCATTCACTAATAAAACACTGATTCAGATCTGATTTAGACTCAATCCAGCTTCTGCTGATAAACGTGTGTCTGATTCACTAATAAAACACTGATTAAGATCTGATTCAGACTCAGTCCAGTTTCAGCTGATAAACGCGTGTGTCTGATTCACTAATAAAACACTGATTCAGATCTGATTCAGTCTCAATCCAGTTTCAGCTGATAAGCGTGTCTGATTCACTAATAAAACACTGATTAAGACTCAATCCAGTTTCAGCTGATAAACGTGTGTCTGATTCACTAATAAAACACTGATTCAGACTCAATCCAGTTTCAGCTGATAAACGTGTGTCTGATTCACTAATAAAACACTGATTGAGATCTGATTCAGACTCAGTCCAGTTTCAGCTGATAAACGTGTGTCTGATTCACTTATAAAACACTGATTCAGATCTGATTCAGACTCAATACAGTTTCAGCTGATAAACGTGTATCTGATTCACTAATAAAACACTGATTCTGATCTGATTCAGATTCAATCCATTTTCAGCTGATAAACGTGTGCCTGATTCACTAATAAAACACTGATTCAGATCTGATTCAGACTCAATCCAGTTTCAGCTGATAAACGTGTGTCTCATTCACTAATAAAACACTGATTCAGATCTGATTCAGACTCAGTCCAGTTTCAGCTGATAAACGTGTGTCTGATTCACTTAGAAAACACTGATTCAGATCTGATTCAGTCTCAATCCAGTTTCAGCTGATAAACGCGTGTCTGATTCACTAATAAAACACTGATTAAGACTCAATTCAGTTTCAGATGATAAACTTGGGTCTAATTCACTAATAAAACACTGATTCAGACTCAATCCAGTTTCAGCTGATAAACGTGTGTCTGATTCACTAATAAAACACTGATTCAGATCTGATTCAGACTCAATACATTTTCAGCTGATAAACGCGTGTATCTGATTCACTAATAAAACACTGATTCTGATCTGATTCAGATTCAATCCATTTTCAGCTGATAAACGTGTGCCTGATTCAATTCAATTCAAATTTCAATTCAAATGTATTTGTATAGCGCTTTTCACAATACACATTGTTTCAAAGCAGCTTTACAGAAAGTGCATTTTATAAATGTACATTGAAAAATGTTAGAAAAAGTTAATCAATCATGTATTATTTTAGGCCGCTATAACAGCGCTGGCGGCGTTGAGTCGTCTCTTCACAGGCGTCGAGTCGTCTCTTCACAGGTGTTGGGGCATCTGAAGTCTCCATGAGAGGCTGGATACAAACTGGAGCTGACCAACTATTTACCTCGGGACTAGTGTCCCGAGATAATAACAGAAAAGCAGATGGGAAATAATTAGCATAGCTGCTGTTCAGAATATTAATTCTTTTGATCCGATTTAACTGTAGTATAAAAGGTAATTATAATGTGAATGCTTGGCTAAAGAGATGCGTCTTTAATCTAGTTTTAAACTGGGACAGCGAGTCTGAACCTCGAACAATATCAGGAAGACTATTCCAGAGATTAGGAGCTAAATGTGAAAATGCCCTCCTCCTTTAGTGGACTTAGATATCTTAGGAACGACCAGAAGCCTCGAGTTTAGTGATCTTAAAGAGCGCGATGGATTGTAGGGCGATAGAAGATCCGTTAAATACACTGGAGCTAAACCATTTAGGGCTTTATAGGTCAGTAGCAATACTTTGTAATTGATAATGGAACTTAATAGGTAACCAGTGTAGTGATGATAAAATTGGTGTTATATGATCATATTTTCTTGACCTAGTAAGAACTCTAGCAGCTGCGTTTTGGACTAACTGTAGCTTGTTTATTGAGGATGCAGGACAACCAGCTAATAAAGCATTACAATAATCTAGTCTCGAGGTCATGAATGCATGAACTAACTTTTCTGCATCAGAAATAGATAGCATGTTAGCTTAGCAATGTTTCTAAGGTGGAAAAATGCCGTTCTTGTAACATATGAAATATGATTTTCGAAAGACAAGTTGCGGTCTAATATAACACCCAGGTCTTTTACTGTAGTGGATAAAGTGACAGGACATCCTTCCAAGTTAAAGTTGTATTGTGGGCCGTTTTTGGACCAATAAGTAATACCTCTGTTTTATCTGAATTTAATAGCAGAAAATTACACGTCATCCAGTATTTAATATCTTCAACACACGCTGTCAGTTTAGATAATTTAGCGTTTTCATCTGGTCGTGATGAGATATATAATTGAGTGTCATCAGCATAACAGTGGAAATTAATTCCATGTTTTCTTATAATATTACCAAGTGGCAGCATATATATTGAGAATAGCAGAGGGCCTAACACAGATCCTTGCGGCACCCCATAGTCTACTAACGTTATCTTTGATTTTTCCCCATTTAGACAGACAAAATGGTAGCGGTCTGATAAGTACGATCTAAACCAGTTTAATGCCTTTCCCTGAACACCAGTGTAATTTTGAAGTCGATCTAAGAGTATTTTATGATCTATAGTATCGAACGCAGCACTAAGATCGAGTAGAACTAGTATTGAGATACAGCCTTGGTCAGAAGCTAGAAGTAAATCATTTGTGATTTTAACGAGCGCAGTTTCTGTGCTATGGTGTGGTCTGAACTGGATTGAAATTTTTCATAGATATCATTTTCTTGCAAGAAAGAGCACAATTGAGCAGACACAACTTTTTCTAGTATTTTAGACATAAATGGAAGATTTGAAATGGGTCTGTAATTTGCTAGGTTATTATGATCTAATTGTGGCTTCTTAATAAGAGGTTTTATGACTGCTAACTTGAATATTCTTGGAACATGACCTAAAGATAAAGACGAGTTAATAATATTGAGAAGAGGCTCTTCCACTACAGGTAACAGCTCTTTCAGTAGTTTAGTGGGTATTGGATCTAATAAACATGTTGTTGATTTAGATGCAATGATAAGTTTATTAAGCTCTTCCTGTCCTATAGTTGTAAAGCGGTGTAGTAGTTCTTGAGGGGCGATAATTGAGGTTGAATCATAAGACATCATTAAAGGTTGTACATTTACAATTCTGTTTCTGATGCTTTCTATTTTCTCAGTGAAGAAATTCATAAAATCATTACTACTAAACTGTAACGGAATATTTTGCTCAGGCGATGCTTGTTTATTTGTTAATCTAGCCACGGTGTTAAATAAAACCTTGGATTATTTTGGTTATTTTCTATTAGTTTGCGGAGATGCTCAGCCCTGGCTGCTTTTAGGGCCTTTTATAACGTGACGTACTATCTTTCCACGCGATTCTAAAGACCTCTAAATTAGTTTGTTTCCATTTACGCCTAAGTTACGAGTTTCTCTCTTGATAACATGTGTAGCACTGTTGTACCATGGTGCTTTAGTTTTCTCTCTAACCTTTTTAATCTAATTGGTGCAACATTTTCTAATGTACTAGAGAAAATGGTGCTCATACTGCTAGTCATTTCCTCTAGTTCATCTGTTTGTTTGGGTTCACTGAGCAGCTGAGACAGATCAGGTAAGCTATTTGAGAATCTATCTATAGTGGTTGGAAGGATCGTTCTGCCTGGTCGATAACGTGGCGCAACATGACAGATTTCAGCAGTACGCAGTATGCAAGTTACCATGTAATGGTCAGTGACATCATCACTTTGTTGTATAATATCTATATCGGTTGGGTTGGTTCCATGTGATATAATTAAATCTAGTGTGTGATTAAGACGATGAGTCGGACCAGTGACGTTTTGCTTGACCCCAAAGGAGTTTAATAGATCTGTAAACGCAGCCCCTAACGCATCATTTGTGTTATCTACGTGTATGTTAAAATCTCCAACAATTAATGCTTTATCGACATTGACCAATAGATCTGAGAGAAAGTCTGCAAACTCTTTTAGGAAATCAGCAAAGGGCCCTGGAGGTCTATATACAGTAGCCAAGGCTAGAGATAAAACGGTTTTCTTTCTTACATCTAAGAGCGTAACATTTAGCACTAGTACTTCAAACGAATTAAACCTGTGACCTGTTTTCTGAGTAACATTTAGAATATCTCTATAGATTGTTGCAACACCGCCGCCACGACCAATCAGACGGGGCTCATGCTTATAACAGTATCCTGGTGGAGTAGACTCAGTAAGACCGAAATAATCATTTGGCTTAAGCCAGGTTTCAGTAAGGCAAAGCACATCGAAACTATTATCTGTGACCATTTCATTTACAATAACCGCCTCAGGTGTGAGCGATCTAATGTTTAGAAGACCTAGTTTTAGAAATTGTTTTTGTTCACTAATATTGAGATTTTCTGGTTTAATCACAATTAGATTTTTCCTAGATCTTACAGTAGATTTAAAGTTTGACCTCACTAAACGAGGAATAGACACAGTTTCTATATAATGTTCTACATTGGTACTTATGTCAATTAAGTTAGGACAGCAAAGACTGTGATTTGAACTTTGACTTACTAGTCATATGGTGGTGTGTAACGCCCTGGAGATGTTGTCCGACAGTAGAGCCGCTCCGATTCTGCTGGGGTGGAGGCCATCAGGACGGAAGAGCCTAGGTCGCTCCCAAAACAGATTCCAATTATTTACAAAGAGCAGCTTCTGTTCATTACACCATGACATTAACCATTCATTTAGAGCAAGTAATCTACTAAACCTTTCATGTCCTAGTCGGTACTGCGTGGAAGGGGTCCAGACACGATGATCGTTGCTTCAGGCGATGTTCTGCGCACCGTCTCGACCAGACTCCTGTAGTCCTTCTTCAGAACCTCCGTCTGCCGCAGCCTGATGTCGTTCGTTCCGCGTGCAGCACGACAGCTCGATGCGCGCTCGTCACCGTTCAGGATCTCGGGAACCTGTGCAGCGACATCGAGAACACGAGCACCAGGAAAGCAGTGCGCACCTTACCTTTACCTGAAGTAAGCGCGGACATGTCGGACGATGGAAGTACCGATGACCACAGCGTCCGCGTTCCGTCTCGCGAAGAGGGGAGAAGCGGTTCTGAGTGGAGATCTCGAAGACCGGGAGGGGTGGAGAGGTCCTTGCTCTGGTCCTGGCTCGCGTCTTCCGCTGTGGAAACACCCAGGGTCCATGGTGCTGTGTCGGTGCCGGAGTGAACGAAACCAGGGATGATCGCGTGGGTGCTTGGGTCCTGTGCAGAGAAACACACGGAGTAGACGAGGTCGGAGTCAAAAGTTACCAACCACTGACTTGTGAGCATCGGCGCGTGATGTTTCCAGCGCTGAACGTCGTTCTCTCAGCACGGCTCGTCTGTCTTGTAGGTTGCGAATCTGCTTGTCCAACGACTCCAACTCCAACTGCACCGAATGCAGCTCGAACGTGTCCTCTCCTGCACTCAAAGGTAACATTAGACACAGATCCGAGTTATTCGCCATTGTAGTAAATGTGCTACAATGGCGAATTGTAGGTTTCAGTGGTTACGGGTGTAAATAAGTTACCACGCGCTGCAATGCTAGCGGTCTACGGCTAGTAGCGGAAGTTCGGATGTAAGTAGCGATATCAAAGCAATCCGATTGTTGTTTTTTTTTTTTTTATAGAGAATCGTATCGGTGATATGTTCACACGCTGTAATTAATAGAAAGTATTCGTTTGTAAGCGAGTGTTAAGAAGAAAATCAAGGATTATGAGTCAATTCGACGGAGCTACAAACACATGTGAACGAAACCACTGGCGGATGAATCGGACTGAATCGGATTGCTTTGATTCACTAATAAAACACTGATTCAGATCTGATTCAGACTCAATCCAGTTTCAGCTGATAAACGTGTGTCTGATTCACTAATAAAACACTGATTCAGATCTGATTCAGACTCAATCCAGTTTCAGCTGATAAACGTGTGTCTAATTCACTAATAAAACACTGATTCAGATCTGATTCAGACTCAAACCAGTTTCAGCTGATAAACGTGTGTCTGATTCACTAATAAAATGCTGATTCAGATCTGATTCAGATTCAATCCAGTTTCAGCTGATAAGCGTGCCTGATTCACTAATAAAACACTGATTCAGATCTGATTCAGACTCAATCCAGTTTCAGTGTTAACAGGCTAATATTGTCTGATATTTGTGATCATTGTGTGTTTTAAAGATGTTCTGGATGAAGTGACTCCGTCTCTCCAACTCTTTAAACTTTAAACCTGAACTCTAATATTGATTTATCATTAGAGATCAACTGATTTCATTGGTTCACTAATTGAGTGGATCAGCTGATTTCATTGGTTCACTGATTGAGTGGATCAGCTGATTTCATTGGTTCATTGATTGAGTGGATCAGCTGATTTCATTGGTTCATTGATTGAGTTGATCAGGTGATTTCATTGGTTCATTGATTGATTGGATCAGCTGATTTCATTGGTCCATTGATTGATTGGATCAGCTGATTTCATTGGTTCATTGATTGAGTGGATCAGCTGATTTCATTGGTTCATTGATTGATTGGATCAGCTGATTTCATTGGTTCATTGATTGAGTGGATGAGCTGATTTCATTGGTTCATTGATTGAGTGGATCAGCTGATTTCATTGGTTCATTGATTGAGTCGATCAGCTGATTTCATTGGTTCACTGATTGAGTGGATCAGCTGATTTCATTGGTTCATTGATTGATTGGATCAGCTGATTTCATTGGTTCATTGATTGAGTGGATCAGCTGATTTCATTGGTTCATTGATTGAGTGGTTCAGCTGATTTCATTGGTTCATTGATTGAGTGGATCAGCTGATTTCATTGGTTCATTGATTGAGTGGATCAGCTGATTTCATTGGTTCACTGATTGAGTGGATCAGCTGATTTCATTGGTTCATTGATTGACTGGATCAGCTGATTGTGTTGTGTTATTTGTGTTGATCAGCTGATTTTATATTGTATGGCTTGTATAGATCAGTGGTGGATTTTGGCTCTTTTCATCATCATCATCGTCATCGTTCTGCCGTTTCTCTGTTTTGTGCTGCGTAAAAGGATCTTCGGGTGTAATAGGATCTTCAGGTGAGACTGATGTCAGTTCAGTGAATTTCAGGAGCTCATGTTAGTCAGATCACAGCGTCTCAAACGTCTAAAGCTAGAGATGCATGACCGTCTGATACTGATATAATGATGTATGATAATCAGTTTCTCTCTGCTGTCAGATGCGGGTGCGACTCTAGGACACAGATGAAGGTCAGATGTGAAGATCATTCAGCGCAGGAATCTCAGCAGTTAAAGGCTTCAGAGACTGAGGTCTGAATCAACATCACGGCTCATTTTTCATATCTACTCAAACTATGAAGACGTTCCTTTGAAACAAAGCACAAAGTGGATTTCCAGTCTCTTTAGTGCCTCTGTTCCTCGGTGGTGAAATGATCTGTTGACCTCTATTTGGCCTTCAAGAAGCAGCTGAAGACATCCGCACCTCTCCAAAACCTCTAAAAAGACTCTTACTAAAAATATTTGTTCTTTTCTGCATTTTATTTCTGCTGAAAATCACTAATGCTTGATATCACCTTGGGGTACCCGTGGGGTCTAAAAAAGTCTTAAATGTCTTAAATTTTAAAATCTAAATTTAAGGCCTTAAAAATTTGCTGAAGTATTGAGTTCTAGGTCTTATGATAGCACTAAAAAATTCGGTACTGACACGCGGCCCAATTGTCATACGTGAAAAACAGCACCTAAACTTAAAGCACTGTTTGTATCTGTATCTTTGTGTTTATATGTAGTGAAATCCTGGTGGGATTGAGCTATGAGGAAGCGCAAGCTTACTTATAGTCAGAGGTGGGCGACTCAAGTCACATGACTTGACTCAATTTGACTCAAAACACATTCCTGATCCTTAGAATCCCATTCATAAGTTCCTATTCCCAAGCATAAAGAAACTCCCCCGCTACACTGTATCTGAAATCCCCTGAGCAGGAGAAACCCTGATGCAGACTGTTGTGAATTTGACCTTTGCCCCTTTAATTTTGGTAATACATCTCCCACAATTCCGAGTAAACTACACCACCACATCTAGTGCACTACATTACCCATATTCCCCTGATTAAGGTCTATAAGTAGACATCACTTCTCTCCTTTGTTTCTTTTGTGTTGGTGAGGTGTGGGTCTTTGAATGGACACCTAACCATGTCCTTCGAGTCCTTTCCTTAGTAAGTTTTGTCATTATTGTTTGAATTTGTTTATTTGAATTGTTTGGATAGGAGATTTAGTCATTGATATTGACAGATACTGTTAATACTTACTGAGGAATTGTTTGTATACCTTTGATTTATTTTCTTGTATTGTTTGTAGTGACTTAAAACCAATCTTTGCATCCTGTTCATCGTGTTTAAAAGCATGTCAATAATTTCCTTTGTTTTCCCCTCAAGAAAGTGTTTATTTTAAAGAAGTGGTTGGTTATATGTTCAGCGAAGGAGAGGGAGCGTTGTACTGCTCTTGTTTTACTGTGAATTCACATTATAAAGTTGTCTTTAACCATGCCAGAGTAAGAAATTACTGATTATTGCTGTAATTGTGTTGAAGTCACCCTGATGGTGATCAGTGTTCCATTGGCTTGGGATCTTAGACCTTATTTATTCATATTCAAATGTCTGATCTAGATCAAGTCAGAAGTGTGACAAAACAATGAAAGGTTAGAATATAAAATAATTGAATTGGCTGATTTTGTCTGTCAAACTACACAAACTGATTATTATTGTTATTTTAGAATAAAGATTTATGATAAAAACCGATTTAAATATTGCTCTAGAATAAAGTGTATATGATAATGATTTTTAGTTCAGCAGCACAGATAAAACCAATAAGAATCAATAAACTCCACATCATACTCTATCCATGCCACCTAAAGGTTGAGGTGTAACTGAACTGTAAAGAACTCAGTAATGGCAGAAAGATCAATGTAATGCATGAGTACTTTGATACAGGGATAAGAAAATACACTGTCTTTAGTGCAAGATGAGCAATTGAGACCCGTCATCAAAACTCGTCATACAAACCATGCTTTATTTGCTCAAGATAAGGGATTATTGAGTCCACATTATACAAGCAAGAAACTACACAACTCTGTGGTGCTGTTTTCTGAATGTTCACATGAAGACCATGGGTATACAGTGAAAACAACTTTAGTATTTTATAAAAATGTACATGTACTGAATGTGTTTATATAGAAATTAGTTTCAGAAATTAAGTATTTCTATAAGATTGTTTAGGAAGAAATGAGAGATATATTTCTAAGTTTTTCCAATCACAATACAACTGGTGCAATAATAGACATACCATATACTGAGCATTGCAAACTTAGAAAAAAACTCAAATTCGAACCTTGAACCTTTTAGAGAACTGAATTAGAAATGAGTACATAAATATCTTGCCTTTGTTGTTCAATCAGATTAACTACAGCCCTTATTTTCCTTTTGCTAGTGCTCCTACTCCTAGTGCTGCTACTCCTCCTCCTATTACTGTTAGTGTGGTTTGCCCGTAGTCTATCAGTTTCTGTTTAAAGGCCTCTTGTTCAATCTTTTTCTGGGCCTTTGTAAACATCTCATTAGTGTAGTGCTTCCCTCCATGGGTTAGGGTTAGGGTTATATATTCAAGATACCTAGACTTAAGCAGGGTTAAAGCAGTGCCTGTGTTAAGGTGGACTTTGACGTCCATTTGATAAAATCTCTCAGTCCTTTTATATAATGCCCAAGAAGCAGCCATGACCCTTGTAGAAAGGGGTCTCAGGTAGTCTCCACTAGCGAGAAAGCTAATTGTTTTGACAGTGCCGTGATTGTGTGAACAGAAGGTTAACTCAGTGCATGTAATTCTCCAACCCATTTCCCAGAGGTCAGGGCTCTTAAGTAAAGCTGTCTTGAATGAGACCACCTTTATATCTGCTCCAAGGGTTCAAATGGGACTTTCAGTTGATTTCAGGACCAGCCCATGCTGGTAACGGGTCTGATAACTGGTCTCAAACAGCATGCACCCCTCATAAATCTACTTCATTAATTTTTATTTTCTGAACTGAGAAACAAAATTAACTATAGAAAAATTGGACTACGTTGCGCCAAGTATTGTTTTCTTTATATAGCATCTTAATTTTCTTTATGGAGGCTGTCTCAGTGAATTTTTTTGAATAGCTTGTTCTGTAATGAACTAAATGTAAGTGATTTGTTGTGGAGTGAGGGGGAAAGTGTCATAGGCCTGTGGTTTTCAACCCTCCCACATGAAAAAATACTATAGTATATTATAGTAAAATTAGAGAGACACGAGCCTAAAGACCCAAATAACGAAACATCACAAGTGTGACAATACTAGTGTTTTACAACCATACTATAGTAAATATACTACAGTAAATTAACATTAAGTGTAGTAAATACTATAATATACTACAATTTCTATAGTATGGTTCAAAAACGCTAGTATTGTCACATGCTTGTCCTGTGTGACACTTGTGATGTTTTGTTATTTGGGTCTTTTGGCTCGTGTCTCTTTGTCTGATTGATTCGACCCGTTCCCTTGATTTGCCACCCTTTATAGTCTCCTTGTGTCGCATCTTCTGCTTCCTGTGACTCAGTTGGTAAGTTTTCAGTTCTGTGTATTTCTAGGTTTATGGTTTCTCCTCATGGGTTTTTGTTTTGTTTCTTCCCTTTCCTTCTTCCCTGCACATGAGTCCTTACTCTAGTTTTTCCTCATTTTAACATAAGTATTTTATATAGTAATTTGGTAACACTTTACAATAAGGTTGTATTAGTTAATGCATTAGTTAACATGAACTAATGATGAACAGCACTTATAAAGCATTTATTTATCTTTGTTAATGTTAATTTCAACATTTACTAATGCATTAATAAAATCTTGTTAACATTAGTTAATGCAATGTGAACTAACATGAACAGCTGTATTTTTATTAGCTAACGTTAACAAAGATGAACTAATGCTGAACAGAGGTGTTGTTCATGGTTAGTTCATGTTAACTAATGCGTTAACTAATGTTAACTAATATAACCTTATTGTAAAGTGTTACCAGTAATTTTACTCTAATATACTATAGTATTGTTTCATGTGGGCTGTCCTGGACCACCCCACACACACACACACACACACACACAATATCGATGCTTTACATATTTATAACTACAGTACGTATACACATTTCCATCTTTTCCATATATCGGAAAAACTACCCCAATCAAACTAGATGTATTATAAAATCCCAAAAACGTATGATCAGTACACAATACCAACACCTACATTCCTTTTCATATCCATTCAATATTTTCATTTGAAATATTCTCTTAAAATTACTCATTGTTGTACATCTCTTCATTAGTTATTCCATACATTAACTCCTTTGGTTGTAATGCAGTGATACTTAACATTTGTTCTTATTTTCCTTTGTAATACCAAAATTCTCTCAGATAGTTCTTGCTCTCTCTCGTTTGAGACAACCCCTGGATACTTTTCGATAATTGTTGATTATATATTTTATACATAATTTGTGCAGTTTTAAAATCTACCATATCTCTGAATTTGAGTGCTTTTAGTTTGATGAAAAGTGGATTAGTTTGTGCTCTATTAGTGGTTTTATTTACAATTCTTAAGGCTCTCTTTTGAAGAATATAGATTTAGTGTTGGTTTTGTATGCGTGTCCTCATCCCTCAAAATGTAAAAAAGTAATATATGGAAGTATGAAGGAACAATACAAAGTGTACAATGAGCTTTTTATAAAGTATTGCAATTGATCTAGATATTTTGGCCTTAATATAATGTATATGTGGCTTCCAACATGATTTTATTTTTTTAAAAGCTTCTTATGTAAGTTTGTTAAACGATTACCAAAACCTAAGAATTTAGTTTTGCTTAAGTTCAATGTTAGTTTATATACGTCAAACCAGCTCTTCATCTTTTTAATTTGTTTTCCACTTTATCCAAGAGTTGATCCAAATTTCCCCCAGAGAGAATTAAACTAGTGTCATCAGCAAATAAAATAGTTTTCAGCTTGTTTGACACCTGCCATACATTATTAATATATGAATTAAACAACAATGGTCCCAGCACTGACCCCTGGGGGACACCACAGGTAATTACCTTGGACTTTGAGTTACAGTTTTGCAATTCTATGTATTGATATCGTTTTTTTGTAAATAGTTATTGAACCGAAAGTGCTGTCCCCACTGCATATTATGTTCTATTGCTGTTGTTATTTCCTCTAGAAGTTGAATGAGTGCATGTGAAGTTGTCCTATTAGCCCTGAAACCATATTGCTGATCACACAGTATATTGTGTTTAGTAATACAATTATTAATCCTTACAGATCAATTTGTTTTCTATGTTTGAGAACTGTGAGCACTTACACTGATATGTAGTTTGAGAGTATATTTTTTTTCCCCAGCCTTATATATGGGTATTACCTTTGCCATTTTCATTTATCTGGAAAGACTGCAGTTTCAGAGATTGATTACATACATGCTTTAAAGGTTTAACAACACTGCCAATATCACTTTTAACTATACACATGTCAATACCATTCCAGTCTGGACCTTTGACTCTTACATCTCTATCAGTTCCCTTCACAAACACAGATTCACTAATATGTCCATTCTTACTTAACACATCGTTTATGCCGGTCTAAGCCTCTAGCAGCTACGGTCATATCCTTGACCTCTGTATTGTTTTTAATTAAAAAATAGTCAAAATCCCCTTTTTAATTCTTGATAATTTCATTTAGCAGGTGATTCTTCTATTATCCTCCAGTAATTTACTGTAGTAATTATTTTTATTTCTCATGTTTCTAATCAGTTTATTTTTGTCTTATATTTATTTTCTGCTTCGTTTGTCCTCGTCTTTAAAAACTCTTTATAAAGCACTTTCTTCTTAATACATGCCTTTAGTATTCCATTAGTTATCCATGGGTTTTCCTCATTTTTACCTCTTTCTTCACCAGAGGACAGTGTTTTTCATAAAGTGATGCCAAAGATGATGTGTATTACACACACTACACACTCCAGCAACAGAAAGAGTAGCCAAAGATAGATTTATTGCCATTTAGAAACATAATTTACATTTATTGAGTGTATTTACAACATATGAAATGACGTAAAGTGTTACGATACAGACTATAAACACAATGCTAAATGTCTCTCAGACTCCAGCATGTTCTGATCTCCATGAGAAACGCCAGTCGAGTTCAGAGCTATAGATGAGTTAATCTTCAGTGTGCTGGAGGAGAAGGGCTGATCGTGAGCTGTGTTTGGGATCATTCTGGGATTACAGGAAGAGGAAGGAAGGAAACCTCATCTCCTCTGAGTTCTGACATCAGATGAAGGATCTGAGCTGCCATGTGAAGGCTTGAGTGTTCAGTCTCAGTGTTTCTGATGGGTGTACACAGGGGCGTAGTGCTTTTAAAAGTGCGGGGGATGGAGGGTTTATTTGTTGTTAGGGTCCAATTCTCATTAGTAACTAGTAGCTTATTAGCATGCATATAGGATATTTATTATTACTTATACTTATGTAACAAATATTAATGCCGTATTCTGCATAACCATATTGTACATCTCTTAATCATACAATATAGACAGGTTTGTAATCACTGAGATCCCAAAAGTGAGGTCATTATGGGTGTTTGGATTTCTATGATCTACAAATGTGCATTTTAAGAAGTTCTGAAGGCCAACAAATGAGATAACAATAGCTTGAAAACCATGTCAGTGAGCAGACATGACTGATAAAGTTTTTTTCATTTTTGTCGGTGAAGAAAGTAAACATATGTTTGACTGATATTTATGTTTTATAAATCATTTTCGTAGACATGTTAATTTACTTAAGGCTAGGTCAGTTTATTATATTCACAATATGCACACATTCATTACTAATCTTATACCCGATACAGGCTGAATACGTTTTTTAATTTACTGAAGGCTACAAATGGAATTATATTAATTTACAGTGTGCACACGTTTAAACGTATGGTAATCTGAGGAAAATGGCTTTGTGTCACGAAATCCACTGAAGGCAAGTTTGCTGAACCCAAATGCAGTTTAATGATATCCAAATCAAAATCCAAAACAGAAACAAAAGACCTGACTAAACAATAACCAAAAAACAAAAGACTTGACTTGACTATAAACTCACCAACAGAGGGTAACACATTCAATACCAGACAAAGACACATGGCAAACATGAGGGCTTAAATACACAGACTGAGGACAAGACAAGACACACCTGTGAACAGTGATCAACCTATTAACCAATGACAACATGACACAACAGAACACAAGACCAGGGAGCACATGGCAGGATCACATGACAAACCAGGAAGTGCATGACAACACATGGCTGTGAACATGGTAAACTAAAAACATGAAACATGAACCAACACCTAAACACCCTGTGACAGATCCCCCCCTCTATGGGCGGCCCCAGACGCCCAAACATAATTAATTAACTAACAAAGTCTTGGGGGCGGACTTGGGAGGGATGGTGGGCCAGGCCCGTGCCAAGGCACCGGACATGGACCCTGACGTGGCTGGGACGGGCCTGGGAGCGTGGGCGGCCATGGCGGATCAGGAGCCGTGGGCGGCCATGGCGGATCAGGAGCCGTGGGCGGCCATGGCGGATCAGGAGCCGTGGGCGGCCATGGCGGATCAGGAGCCGTGGCGGCCATGGCGGATCAGGAGCCGTGGCGGCCATGGCGGATCAGGAGCCGTGGCGGCCATGGCGGATCAGAGCCGTGGGCGGCCATGGCGGATCAGGAGCCGTGGCGGCCATGGCGGATCAGGAGCCGTGGGCGGCCATGGCGGATCAGGAGCCGTGGGCGGCCATGGCGGATCAGGAGCCGTGGGCGGCCATGGCGGTAACTCTAGTTCAAGGGGACATGGCGGTAGCTCTAGTTCAGGGGCCATGGCGGTAACTCTAGTTCAAGGGGACATGGCGGTAGCTCTAGTTCAGGGGCCATGGCGATAACTCTAGTTCAAGGGGACATGGCGGTAACTCTAGTTCAAGGGGACATGGCGGTAGCTCTAGTTCAGGGGGCCATGGCGGTAACTCTAGTTCAAGGGGACATGGCGGTAACTCTAGTTCAAGGGGACATGGCGGTAACTCTAGTTCAAGGGGCCACGGCGGCCTGGCCTTCGTGGCTTCAATGTACCCCTTGCCCCCCCCAAAAATTTTCTTGGGCAGGACTAAGGGTCTTGGGCTGGAGCAAGGACGTGGGCTGGAGCCGGGCGGCCTCGTGGGCTGGAGCCTGGGCGGCCTCGTGGGCTGGAGCCTGGGCGGCCTCGTGGGCTGGAGCCTGGGCGGCCTCGTGGGCTGGAGCCTGGGCGGCCTGGGACGTGGGCTGGAGCCTGGGCGGCCTGGGCGTGGGCTGGAGCCTGGGCGGCCTGGGCGTGGGCTGGAGCCTGGGCGGCCTGGGCGTGGGCTGGAGCCTGGGCGGCCTGGGCGTGGGCTGGAGCCTGGGCGGCCTGGACGTGGGCTGGAGCCTGGGCGGCCTGGACGTGGGCTGGAGCCTGGGCGGCCTGGACGTGGGCTGGAGCCTGGGCGGCCTGGACGTGGGCTGAGCCGGGCGGCCTCGTGGGCTGGAGCCTGGGCGGCCTCGTGGGCTGGAGCCTGGGCGGCCTCGTGGACTGGAGCCTGGGCGGCCTGGACGTGGGCTGGAGCCTGGGCGGCCTGGGCGTGGGCTGGAGCCTGGGCGGCCTGGGCGTGGGCTGGAGCCTGGGCGGCCTGGGCGTGGGCTGGAGCCTGGGCGGCCTGGGCGTGGGCTGGAGCCTGGGCGGCCTGGACGGGCTGGAGCCTGGGCGGCCTGGACGTGGGCTGGAGCCTGGGCGGCCTGGGCGTGGGCTGGAGCCTGGGCGGCCTGGGCGTGGGCTGGAGCCTGGGCGGCCTGGACGTGGGCTGGAGCCTGGGCGGCCTGGACGTGGGCTGGAGCCTGGGCGGCCTGGACGTGGGCTGGAGCCTGGGCGGCCTGGGCGTGGGCTGGAGCCTGGGCGGCCTGGGCGTGGGCTGGAGCCTGGGCGGCCTGGACGTGGGCTGGAGCCTGGGCGGCCTGGGCGTGGGCTGGAGCCTGGATGGCCTGGACGTGGGCTGGAGCCTGGGCGGCCTGGGCGTGGGCTGGAGCCTGGGCGGCCTGGGCGTGGGCTGGAGCCTGGGCGGCCTGGACGTGGGCTGGAGCCTGGGCGGCCTGGACGTGGGCTGGAGCCTGGATGGCCTGGACGTGGGCTGGAGCCTGGATGGCCTGGACGTGGGCTGGAGCCTGGGCGGCCTGGACGTGGGCTGGAGCCTGGGCGGCCTGGGCGTGGGCTGGAGCCTGGATGGCCTGGACGTGGGCTGGAGCCTGGATGGCCTGGAGCCTGGATGGCCTGGACGTGGGCTGGAGCCTGGATGGCCTGGACGTGGGCTGGAGCCTGGATGGCCTGGACGTGGGCTGGAGCCTGGGCGGCCTGGACGTGGGCTGGAGCCTGGATGGCCTGGACGTGGGCTGGAGCCTGGATGGCCTGGGCGTGGGCTGGAGCCTGGGCGGCCTGGACGTGGGCTGGAGCCTGGGCGGCCTGGACGTGGGCTGGAGCCTGGGCGGCCTGGACGTGGGCTGGAGCCTGGGCGGCCTGGACGTGGGCTGGAGCCTGGGCGGCCTGGACGTGGGCTGGAGCCTGGATGGCCTGGACGTGGGCTGGAGCCTGGATGGCCTGGACGTGGGCTGGAGCCTGGATGGCCTGGACGTGGGCTGGAGCCTGGGCGGCCTGGATGTGGGCTGGAGCCTGGGCGGCCTGGACGTGGGCTGGAGCCTGGGCGGCCTGGACGTGGGCTGGAGCCTGGGCGTGGGCTGGTGTGAGACGGTGGGGCTCTCGTCCACCACTCCCACCGTGAACGAGGACCCACTCAGGACCAGGGCATGGTCGATGTATTCGGCCAGGGACCAGTGGATCTTCCCTCCTGGAAGCTGGGAGCGTACAGGCTCATTAAGTCCAAATCTAAAAATGTCCTTAAACGCCACGTCATTAAAATCCAAAAAAGCACAAGGTTCCAAAAATTCCTCCACATACTCCTCTATGGAGCGGTGCCCTTGGCGCAGGTGAAGCAGGGTTACTGCTGGGTTCATGTTTGGCGGTCTGGTATTCTGTCACGGAATCCACTGAAGGCAAGTTTGCTGAACCCAAATGCAGTTTAATGATATCCAAATCAAAATCCAAAACAGAAACAAAAGACCTGACTAAACAATAACCAAAAACAAAAGACTTGACTTGACTATAAACTCACCAACAGAGGGTAACACATTCAATACCAGACAAAGACACATGGCAAACATGAGGGCTTAAATACACAGACTGAGGACAAGACAAGACACACCTGTGAACAGTGATCAACCTATTAACCAATGACAACATGACACAACAGAACACAAGACCAGGAGCACATGGCAGGATCACATGACAAACCAGGAAGTGCATGACAACACATGGCTGTGAACATGGTAAACTAAAACATGAAACATGAACCAACACCTAAACACCCTGTGACACTTTGTTAATAATATTTATTGTCTTTTTTAATCACATTACATTACATAGGCCTATTTTCAATTAAAAATGTTGAAATTAGACCAAAGTTTATTAATTAGCCTGAATATATGAATATATATATATATATATATTTATTGTAATAATATTACAATAAATATATATTTATTGTAATATTATTACAATAAATATATATTTATTGTAATATTATTACAATAAATATATATTTATTAAAAAGACAATAATATTTATTGTCTTTTTAATTACATTACATTACATAGGCCTATTTTCAATTAAAAATGTTAAAATTAGACAAAAGTTTATTAATTAGCCTGAATATATGAATATATATATATATATATATATATATATATATATATATATATATATATATATATATATATATATATATATATATATATATAGTCATTTGTTTAACATTTCTGAGTTAAAAGGCAGCTGTCAAATATGAAATGTTTAGTTTAGTTACTTGCATATCTCGAGTACACTGCTAAAATTCATGGTAATCCTCAGCAGCTTCTGTGTGAACATAAAGAATGCCTACTCGGATTTGATTGTTTTTTGTTTTTTGTTTTTTTTCCAAACAGTGACACACCCATGAGACTTCTAGTTGAACGCACACACCTGTGCTTCTGACGTGCAAACAACATTAATGCTGCCTTCACATGCTATCGAAAATGTTGTACTTCACTTCTGAATTCATGATTATGAGCTCATCCATTCAAATTTTGACTTGAGAGGGAGTTCATGTCCAATTTTTTTAAAATATGAAACTAGTATCTACGATTATTCCGATGGCATGTGAAGGCAGTATAAGAACGAGCTGACCGATAAATCTAACAACACCAAAAGAGGCGGGACTTAAGGCAGAACAGCCAATCATCAGCCGTCACACTCAAAGCCGGTGTCATGTTTGAGAGGGAGGGGAGAAGAGAGCAGCCGCGCAGGAAAAACTGCAGAAAAACTGCAGAAAAAGTATGGGTGTTGAACCCTCTCACCGGGAAAAGTGTGGGTGTTGAACCCTCTCACCGGGAAAAGTGTGGGTGTTGAACCCTCTCACCGGGAAAAGTGTGGGTGTTGAACCCTCTCACCGGGAAAAGTGTGGGTGTTAAAACACCCACATCCCCCACGAGTGCGACAGACACTGAATGGTTGTGAAACCACTGACTCCAGCGGAGTCTGACTCCTACCAGACTCTGGTTTCAGTAGAGACTTCAGCTCATGTGATTCTGCTGGGATCTGGTTCTGGTTCTGGTTTGATACACTGGCTGGAGTTTCATCAGATCCTGCTGCATTCTGGGTTCAGAATAAGACATTTTAGCATGTATTATCAACAATATCACAGCAGTGTTTCTCAGTCCTGGTGCTGGAGACTTTACTGTTTTACCACAGAAGCATTTGCTGTTTTTAGGTTAGGGTTACGGTCGGGTTCAGGATGTGGTATTAGAGAGATTTCAGGTTTCACAGAGTCAGTTATCTGAAGGAAACACTGAATCTGAGCTTCTCCAGGAGCAGGACTGAGAAACACTGATCCTCTGAACATCTCTGGAGAAAAGTGTTTGAATGCTGACGCTAACCTGAGATCCCTGATCCTGAGATCCCTGATCCTGAGATCCCTGATCCTGAGATCCCTGATCCTGAGATCCCTGATCCTGAGATCCCTGATCCTGAGATCCCTGATCCTGAGATCCAGCGGCTGGAGCTCGGCGAGACTTCATTGCCTTCTGTATCCAAGACAAGACACATTTTGGACCGTTATTTAAAGATGCAGTCAGTGACCGCGTTTCCATTACCCTTCAAATTGAAACTGCGAATTGAGTGGAAACTTCCCAAAAAAAACATATCTCAAACTTTTTCACGCTCGCATGAGGTGAGTTTTCAGACAATTTGAAGAAGGAAATATTGTCAGAACTGCATTGGAAACAGTTTTCCCCATCTACAGGTCACCTGGCCTACGTTAAAGACAATCATTCTTTACAGATGAAGGTATGATAGACAGAAGACGAGACAGAGTTCTTCATTAAACTCATAACAGACAAGAGAAGTACAGGAACACTGGATTATAAACACAGAAGACCTGGAAGCAGAGCTGAGGGACGGACACACACACACACACACCATGATTTTGGAATGATTTATGACGAGAGGAAAATACAAAGTTTTAGTCGCATAACATCGGTTAATGGAAACGCCGTCATTTCACAACAGACTTCAGTCAGAGAGACATGAACATGAAATCACTGAGTGCACCTTTAACAGGAAGTGAAGCGTCCAGCTGAATTAATAACACCTAAATGACATTAAATATGACACTCACCCGACAGGACTGCAGACACGGTGAGATCCCTGTGAGTTCACAGACAGAAAGAGATTATTAGATGAGGATCAGAGTCAACACACATCAGACTGGATCATACATGAGTCCTGCTTCAACAAATAAACATGAGATATCCACTCTAGATGCATGCGAATGAGTTTAATGGCTGAACAGCATCATGGGTAATGAGTCATAATCATTAGAAAGACAGATGATTGGTCACATACGTCTGTAAGGTCAGGTCATACTCACAGGGTTCAAATACCAGGAAAACCATCAGAAATAAAGTGAAGAGGAATTCAGAGGAGAAGACGACAATCCTCAGATCTCCAACCGCACCTTCACCATTAACTGAGGATCAACAACAGGATTTCAGTCACAACACACACTTGTGTTCACCAGCGACAGCACAAACAGCTGATTATTAATATATGAGAATGGAGAGGAGCATCATAACTGTGATTTCTGCCTCACAGTGAGATATCACACGTTCAGATTGAAATGCTCTATTAGTTTATAATGTGTGTTTAGCACAGAGGTCATGGTTTATATACAGATATAAACTCACCTAAAGGATTATTAGGAACACCTGTTACATTTCTCATTAATGCAATTATCTAATCAACCAATCACATGGCAGTTGCTTCAATACATTTAGGGGTGTGGTCCTGGTCAAGACAATCTCCTGAACTCCAAACTGAATGTCAGAATGGGAAAGAAAGGGGATTTAAGCAATTTTGAGCGTGGCATGGTTGTTGGTGCCAGACGGGCCGGTCTGAGTATTTCACAATCTGCTCAGTTACTGGGATTTTCACACACAACCATTTCTAGGGTTTACAAAGAATGGTGTGAAAAGGGAAAAACATCCAGTATGCGGCAGTCCTGTGGGAGAAAATGCCTTGTTGATGCTAGAGGTCAGAGGAGAATGGCCCGACTGATTCAAGCTGATAGAAGAGCAACTTTGACTGAAATAACCACTCGTTACAACCGAGGTATGCAGCAAAGCATTTGTGAAGCCACAACACACACAACCTTGAGGCGGATGGGCTACAACAGCAGAAGACCCCACCGGGTACCACTCATCTCCACTACAAATAGGAAAAAGAGGCTACAATTTGCACAAGCTCACCAATATTGGACAGTTGAAGACTGGAAAAATGTTGCCTGGTCTGATGAGTCTCGATTTCTGTTGAGACATTCAGATGGTAGAGTCAGAATTTGGCGTAAACAGAATGAGAACATGGATCCATCATGCCTTGTTACCACTGTGCAGGCTGGTGGTGGTGGTGTAATGGTGTGGGGATGTTTTCACTGTGCAGGCTGGTGGTGGTGGTGTAATGGTGTGGGGATGTTTTCACTGTGCAGGCTGGTGGTGGTGGTGTAATGGTGTGGGGATGTTTTCACTGTGTAGGCTGGTGGTGGTGGTGTAATGGTGTGGGGATGTTTTCACTGTGCAGGCTGGTGGTGGTGGTGTAATGGTGTGGGGATGTTTTCACTGTGCAGGCTGGTGGTGGTGGTGTAATGGTGTGGGGGATGTTTTCACTGTGCAGGCTGGTGGTGGTGGTGTAATGGTGTGGGGTGTTTTCTGGCACACTTTAGGCCCCTTAGTGCCAATTGGGCATGGTTTAAATGCCACGGCCTACCTGAGCATTGTTTCTGACCATGTCCATCCCTTTATGACCACATGTGCCCATCCTCTGATGGCTACTTCCAGCAGGATAATGCTCCATGTCACAAAGATCGAATCATTTTAAATTGGTTTCTTGAACATGACAATGAGTTCACTGAACTAAAATGGCCCCCACAGTCACCAGATCTCAACCCAATAGAGCATCTTTGGGATGTGGTGGAACGGGAGCTTCGTGCCCTGGATGTGCATCCCACAAATCTCCATCAACTGCAAGATGCTATCCTATCAATATGGGCCAACATTTCTAAAGAATGCTTTCAGCACCTTGTTGAATCAATGCCACGTAGAATTAAGGCAGTTCTGAAGGTGAAAGGGGGTCAAACACAGTATTAGTGTTCCTAATAATCCTTTAGGTGAGTGTCTTTTAAATAAATGTATAATTTATCATTTTGACTCCTAATTTATAATTTTCCCTGTTCTTAAAAATGGATTACATTCAGTTGTGATGTTGATCATTTTATTAAGCTTTTTAATAAAACAATTGCAAAACTGAGAATTTAAGCTTTCAGATAATACCTATGATTACTTAAAACATGGTTAGAATAAATAGGCTATATTGATGTTTATTAAACACATTACTAATGTATTACTATTTTTATAACTTATTTATTTTGATGGCTGATTGGTTTATGGTTTAACTTGTTTATAATGAGTTCACTGCTTTTATTGAAAGCTGAGCAATGTGCCTCTAGGGTTCTCTGATGATCAATAATATTAATGATGCTAAGATGATGTTAAGAGCTTTAACCATATATAGCATAAGCAGAAATATCAACCATTAATGATGGACTAAATCCTATAAAATCATCTGCTTCAGTCTATTGCAGATTATAGAGATTAATTTCATGCATGCATGCGTATAACTACGGTTGAATTTTCACAAAGCACGACCGTTCGAACATGGCGGACGGCTAACGTATAGTACAGCCCACAGAAACGGTCGCTAGTGAGGCATCTACGTATTTATATCTCTGATTGAAACGTCCGTTAATGAGGCATCTGTGTTTATATACATCTATGATGACGCAGCCTTCCGTCTGAGAAGCTTTCTTTTTTTCCGGTGGACGCAGAGAGAGAGAAAGGAACAAGTCGCCATACATCACATGAACTGCGCAGTTCTTCGCTCTTCATCATGTCAAGCGCCACTACAGAAACAAAAGGTGACTCTACGTTTATTGTGTGATACATTTTGAGAATAAATTGTGCATAACTGAGCCTAACTATTTGACACGGCACTGTTTTCGTGCTGTTTTACTTTCGATTCGCAGCGCGAGGTTATAAGAGTCTACGTCATTGCGCATTGCATTATGGACAGTCGGCGCCATGTTTTAGGACATGCTCAGGAGCGTACAATGATGAATCACCAGAGAGAGAAACACGACTGTATTCACGTTAATACTTGTTAAGGACTGCTTGCACTATGTACTAATAATTGAATCTCTTGCGTGCATGAGCGCGCAGACGCACGGCCAGGACATTGCACATGTTTATCACATTTCATAATCAGAAATCATCCGGCTGTCTTCTATCGCACCACTCACAAGACTACACATTGATTTCTCCTTTGCAGTTTATTTTTTTAATATAGCCTAACGAAAAAGTCTGTATCTGATATTTAAAATAATAGTGCTTGATCTCAGCCAGTGGATCATTTATTCAATCAACATATAACATTCGCCTAAATCGTTAAAGCATTAACGGATAACATAAGATTATTTGAATTGTGAAAACAACTTTAGCCTGGCAGTGCCCCCGTGTCACCAAGCTATTCAACATATGTTTGAGTTCGAGTCTCAGAGCGTTTTTACTCTGCGGTTTGTTGTGGTCCGCGTCAGAGCGCGTTCCCGCCGATGCTATGCGCGAATACACCACAGGCTCCCTCTCGCTCGTATCCAAGGTAAATCATCAACACTACCATCCCTTACATGTGTTTTACTGAACTAAATACATCGTCATCTGATAAAATGCATGCGCAGGTTGCTTTTCTTGCGCACCCGAGTCCTTGTTGCTTTCACATTGAATCGCAGCACAGCCGAACTCAGACCACCTCCTTCAGGCAGTCTCGAATTCAGTTCCCCTGAGCTCCGCTTTTCCGTGTCCCCATGACAACTTTCACATTACCAATTATTCTAATTATTGAGACCGCCCTCACATTTACATCATGATATACAGTAGCAATATAACGAGTTCAATATCACACACGTTCTGTTTTTCTACCCAGAATAGCATGAGTGCAATTGTGATACTGATCTTATACAACAGTTTCATAAAATAAATAAGTTAATATTTCGTTCAGCATAAGAAAGTCATATTTGGAACAACATGGGGGTGAGTAAATAGTGATAAAATTTTCATTTTTAGGTGAACTACCTATTTAACTAGTTAAGATAAATGTTAACGTGTGGCCCCTAAAAGCACAAGTGGCCCCTGCCTGGCCCCCCCCAGTGACCGTGGTCCGAAGAGCCCGTACTGTTGCCCACCTTAAGACTTGTTTGCAGGAAGAATGGGACAAAATTACACCTGAAACACTTCATCACTTGGTGTCTTCAGTCCCTAAACGTCTTTTAAGTGTTGTGAAAAGGAATGGCAACATTACAAAGTGGTAAATGCTTTACTGTCCCAACTTTTTTTGAAATGTGTTGCAGGTCTGAATGACAGGAAAGGATGCATATTTACAAATGACATGAAGTTGACCAGACAAAACATGAAATATTTTGTGTTCATATTGTCTGCAATGAAATACAAGTTAAAGTAAATTTAGAAATCACTTACTTTTTCTTTTTTTTTGCGTTTTCAATACTGTCCCAACTTTTTCTGATTTGGGGTTGTATAATGTTGTCAAATTGCTAACCAAGATCATGTGCCTCCTTTTGTATGATCACTAATTGGTCAGCAAACAAAGGTTCTTTATTAATTAATAAAGCCCGTACACACACACACACACACACACACACACACACACACACTAGCTAGTTATGGAGAGTTTGGGGGTGCTCCATATGTGCAATTAAAGATGTTTGAAGGCCAAAAAATGGATGAAAAATAGCTTTAAAACCAAATCAATGGGCAGTAGATGATTTGTAAATTCCTGCTCTCTCCTCATCTCCATCACTTTCTTTTTCTCTCCTTATCTTGCCCTGTCTCTTCCCCTACTAAAGCAGTCAAGAAAGTAGAGCAGGTCAATTTATATATATATATATATATATATATATATATATATATATATATATATATATATATATATATATACACACATATATATATACACACATATATATATATATATATATATATATATATATATATATATATATATACATTTTTATTTTGTTCTTCTTTTTTTAATTCATTCTCAATATGTACACATTCTTTATTAATCGCATGCCTTATATAAAGAAAGCTTTGTTAATGTTCTTTGTCCTCTCACATTGACAGTTGCTAATACATTACAACATGAATCACGTGAATAAGCCTGTTTTCAATTCAAAATTGCGAAATTAGACACAATTTTATTTGTTTGCCTGATTTTTGTCAATCCCAAAACAGCTGCCAAATATGAAATGTTTAGTTTAGCTACTTACATCTTATCTCGCACTTTATGAGCGTTTACTGAAGCGTCACGCTCAGGACCTTCAATGAACATAAAGCCCGCCTACTTTGTTTTGATTGGTCATCTTAAATATTTTGCCGTTGACGAGTGGTGACAGACACAGACCGCAGGCAGCTCAGATGAGGAGATCTCGGTGCTGTGCAATATCTTTGCTGTATTAAAGTAGTGTTAATACTATATTAGGCAATTATTATATAGCCTACACATCAGAAAAAATGTTGGATATATATATATATATATATATATATATATATATATATATATATATATACAGTGAGGAAAATAAGTATTTGAACACCCTGCTATTTTGCAAGTTCTCTCACTTGGAAATCACGGAGGGGTCTGAAATTGTCATCGTAGGTGCATGTCCACTGTGAGAGACATAATCTAAAAAAAACAAATCCAGAAATCACAATGTATCATTTTTTAACTATTTATTTGTATGATACAGCTGTAAATAAGTATTTGAACACCTGTCTATCAGCTAGAATTCTGACCCTCAAAGACCTGTTAGTCTGCCTTTAAAATGTCCACCTCCACTCCATTTATTATCCTAAACTAGATGCACCTGTTTGAGGTCGTTAGCTGCATAAAGACACCTGTCCACCCCATACAGTCAGTAAGAATCCAACTACTAACATGGCCAAGACCAAAGAGCTGTCCAAAGACACTAGAGACAAACCTGTACACTTCCACAAGGCTGGAAAAAGCTACGGGGAAATTGCCAAGCAGCTTGGTGAAAAAAGGTCCACTGTTGGAGCAATCATTAGAAAATGGAAGAAGCTAAACATGACTGTCAGTCTCCCTCGGACTGGGGCTCCATGCAAGATCTCACCTCGTGGGGTCTCAATGATCCTAAGAAAGGTGAGAAATCAGCCCAGAACTACACGGGAGGAGCTGGTCAATGACCTGAAAAGAGCTGGGACCACCGTTTCCAAGGTTACTGTTGGTAATACACTAAGACGTCATGGTTTGAAATCATACATGGCACGGGAGGTTCCCCTGCTTAAACCAGCACATGTCCAGGCCCGTCTTAAGTTTTTCCAATAACCATTTGGATGATCCAGAGGAGTCATGGAAGAAAGTCATTTGGTCAGATCAGATCAAAGCATCGTGCTTTGGGACTGTTTTTCTGCACATGGGACAAAGCGACTGCACTGTATTAAGGAGAGGATGACCGAGGCCATTTATTGAGAGATTTTGGGGAACAACCTCCTTCCCTCAGTTAGAGCATTGAAGATGGGTCGAGGCTGGGTCTTCCAACATGACAATGACCCGAAGCACACAGCCAGGATAACCAAGGAGTGGCTCTGTAAGAAACATATCAAGGTTCTGGCATGGCCTAGCCAGTCTCCAGACCTAAACCCAATAGAGAATCTCAAACTCTGTGTTTCTCAGCGACAGACCAGAAACCTGACTGATCTAGAGAAGATCTGTGTGGAGGAGTGGGCCAGAATCCCTCCTGCAGTGTGTGCAAACCTGCTGAAAAACTACAGGAAACCTTTGACCTCTGTAATTGCAAACAAAGGCAATATTAACATTGATTTTCTCAGGTGTTCAAATACTTATTTGCAGCTGTATCATACAAATAAATAGTTAAAAAATAATACATTGTGATTTCTGGATTGTTTTTTTAGATTATGTCTCTCACAGTGGACATGGACCTACGATGACAATTTCAGACCCCTCCATGATTTCTAAGTAGGAGAACTTGCAAAATAGCAGGGTGTTCAAATACTTATTTTCCTAAGTGTGTGTGTGTGTGTATATATATATGTGTGTATGTATATGTATGTATATATATATATATATATATATATATATATATATATATATATATATATATATATATGTGTGTGTATGTATATGTATGTATATATATATATATATATATATATATATATATATATATATATATATATATGTGTATATGTATGTATATATATATATGTGTATATGTATGTATATATATGTATATGTATATGTATGTATATATATGTATATGTATATGTATGTATATATATATATATATATATATATATATATATATATATATATATATATGTATATATATATGTATATGTATATATATATGTATATATATATATATATATATATATATATATATATATATATATATATGTATATGTATATGTATATGTATATGTATATGTATATGTATATGTATATATATATATATATATATATATATATATATATATAGTTAGGTATAACAGCTTAGACCCAGAGACCAGTAGTGAAGAATGAAGACAAAGAGTCAGGAGTGCAATTAATTAAAGAGAAATTTTACTGTAGAATAGTTTGCAGTTTCATCAGCAGAAGCAGCTTCAAGTCTCACAAGGAGTTCGTAGGCCGCGCTTCCTCTCTACCGGTCTCGCTGCACGTACTTACAATTGTCCCAACAGTTATACTGTTTTCAAGGTCTAGCCACATTATTACTTCAAGGTGTATGATTCTGATTGGCTCAGAGAAAGTGCACAGTCATGGTAAATTTCCACACAAGGATAGATAGCAGAGCATATCACTAAACTAGGCAGACTAGTTGTCCCCATGACTAGATTTAGATCATTGTTGACCTCGGAGGTTGCAGAAAGGTGTCTTCACGTCTGGTGTTGTCCATCTTCAATATTGGGCCTGCACAGATCATGCAACGCACACACACAGAGCTCCCCAGAATCACAGCTCTCCCAAGGTTGGAGAGTCTTATCAACAAAGCACTTCACCAAAACATGCTGATAACATGTGCTTTCTCTCAGTCAGAGGTACAGACAATAGTACAGGCAATATTCATCTTGATTCTTTAGTGTTTCAGTAAAAGGAAATATAAAATGAATAAAATATAATAAAAATGAAAGTCAAATTCATATTTAATCTATGGAAGCCGTGCTAAGTGAGCAAACACTGTTACTGCACTACCAGCATGTTAGGGGCTGTGTTACACATAGGCCAGACGCCACTCAAAAATATATATATATAATTCTCAAGTTAAAATACCACAGAAATTGAATAATCAAATATAAATAGTCATAACTGTACAAGTTAAATGTAGACTAATTCTTATTAAAGCATTTGGTTATCATTAATACAGACAGTTGCAGGTTTTAAAGGCTGCTATCACTAAGACCTAATGGACGGAGACAGTATGCTGTTAACGTTCATATAACAAACATGAATATTCCCTAAGACGGGCATTTTTGTGTGTACTGGAACATTTACATGTAGGCTAAAAAGGAAAATCTGACACTGAAGCCTGTCTCTCAGAGAGTGTGTGAGTGCTTTATAGTTTAAAGTGACTGGTTTAATGACTGATTTGCTCTGAATCTGTTTGCATTAACCTACATGCTAAAGTGCATAAATGTTCAGCACCATCGGTACTTGTGGCACTGTAGAAAAACAAGGACTGCTAGGATTTTAAAATGTTGAGACCGACTTGGTACCGAAGTATCAGTTCTTGTGACATCCGTACTGCTTACCGCCACTCTCTACTGGTTTAGTTGATTTTCAGATAGTGGACCATCGTGAGGAGATGCGATGCCAGGCGAAAGTATAAATGAGGCTTTACAATGATTCTGCAGCAATTTCTGTGTACAATAAGGCTAACTTCTTTCCAGAAACTCTCAATGTAAATGAACTAAAAGTCTATTCTTTTTTTTTCTTTTTTAGTACGTAGAAGGCAAAGCTTCAATGAAGAGACACCAAATAGTGAGTATACGCATACAAATGTTTACAACATAAGCTTCTGTTTGCAAATATACATTTTGACTTTAAATGAATCTGTTTGTAATCTGTTTAATTAAATTAAATGATCTTAACTTCTCACTCTTGTTCAGTGTCATTGGGAAGGATGGTTTTGGTTGGAAAGACAGGAGCAGGTAAAAGCTCTTCTGGAAACACAATCCTGGGGAGAAATGCCTTCAGAGCTGCCAGAAGTGGCTCATCTGTGACCAAAGAGAGCTGGAAAGAGACTGGAGAAGTGTCTGGAAGAGAAGTTACTCTGGTAGATACTCCTGGTCTGTTTGACACAGATGTACCTGAGGATCTTCTGAAACAGGAGATCAGTAAGTGTATAAACATGACGGCACCTGGACCTCACGCCATCATCCTGGTCATTCAGCTCGGCCCGCTTCACTGAAGAAGAGAGACTCTCCGTGGAGAAGATCAGAGCTATATTTGGAGAAACGGCAGATAAACACACAATCGTCCTCTTCACTCACGGTGATGAACTGACCGGCTCTATTGAAGAATTCATTAAAGCCAATGAGGATCTCGGAGAAATCCTGAGGCGCTGCGGGGGAAGATATCACGTGTTCAATAATAAAGACATGGAGGATCGTAATCAGGTTGTGGAGCTCCTAGAGAAAGTGGATAACATGGTCTCTGCTAATGGAGGAGGGTTTTACACCAGCGACTCTTACCAGGAAGTGGAGATCATGCTGAAGACCAAAGAAGAGGAACTGAGAAGAGAATATGAGAAGAAACTACAAGAGAAAGAGAGGGAACTGGAGTCCAGATTTACTGAAGAGAAGAGGAAACTACAAGAGACAATAGAGACTCTAACAGCATCTGAGCAGGAGAAAGAAGAGAAGATCAAAGAGCTGGAACGACTGAATCAGAGGAACATGAACAAACTGACCGAGTACAAGAGATACTATGAAGGAAAGCTGAGACAAGCCAGACTGGAGGCAGAACTCAATCCCATTAATGAGAGACAAATGATGGAGATCTACACCAAGTTACAAAGCCTCCAGCTGTAATTATTTATGAACTTGAATTCCTTGCAAGTGCTTTGGCTGCATTATGCCAATAATATTTCAGTGAAATGTGTTAAAATCAAGTCACCTTTATTTATATAGGCTATAGGAGCATCCAAACGCAAGTACATAACTCTCCATTGTGGCTGAACTGGTGAAAATCATATCTAAGCGAACCAACTAAGGTTGAATTGCTAGTATATTGATTCTCAGATTGTGGTTAAAGGGATAGTTCGCCCAAGAAATAAAAATTCTGTCATTTACTCACATTGAGTAAATTAAAATTTTCAATTTTTCAGATTGTGTCTGAACAAGACACATGGGACATTTCTTTCCGTTAACAAACATCACCTTCCCTGTAATTGTATGAATGTGGACCCGTGTGTGTGTTTTCGCTAGATTAGTTTGTGTGTTTGGAATAGTTCAATAAAACGTTGTTTACCTTTTTCATCTATACAATTGTCTTGGGCTTTGTGTTTATAACTTACTGCCTCAAACTGATCGATTGTGTTAGCCTAAGCTCACAAACAGTGAACATAAAGTTGATGATATTATTGCCGTTATCACGGGTATTATCCCAATTCAAGATTGATAAAATACTCTAATTTCAACGTATCGGTGGACGAAGAGTTGATAAAGTGTGAAATATGAATTTTGTATAATTTATAGCCTATGTAATATGGTGGTTTTCACTGTAATTCAATACCCCTTTGAGTTATTTGATCCGAATCAATTCCTTACACACCAGACTGGACACACACTGTGAATGAACGACAGTGAGGCCGTGCTCCTTTTACTTTCGGTTTAGAATTAGTGCCAATTCGAGGTCGGGTTGTTTGAATGGTGGGTTCGTTAGCCTATTATCCATAATGGAAAAACACAACAACAAAACGGTACAATGACAAACTCCCTTAAATAGGCTCTTTTACATTTCGCTTTGAACCCTTCAGCGATCATCTTGTCATTCAGCTCAAACTGTATTGAGCAGACATGCTCAGTTTTTAATTGTAGTGTCTGTTCTCAAACTGAACTAAATTATTCTATTAAAAATCAAAACGACGGTGGGGGCGGTGATGTAATCAGTGTTGTGTTTGACACTGAATATATGAGTAGCTTTAGGAAGGGTTCATCTGTATTTAATATATGCAGTAAGAGTATAAAGTGTAATTTTTTTTGATTTTCATTTAATTCAATTTTTTTTAGATAGTTTTCTATTGGCAGTGATGTTTATGAACCCCGGGCGCCTCGCGGTTAAGCCGCCAGCTGCGCTCTGATCACATGATCAACTGTGCCTGAATGTTTTTGTTCTGTTGTATTTTTTGTTCTTATTTAGTTTTGAAGTATCAATAAATGTGATAATTCACTTACGCGTATCATAAGACGCTTATCGTAATGCCAACTGATAATCATGATTTCAATATGGTCCAGAATAATTGCATTTCTCTTCTCTGTTTCTCCTCTGATTTATCTTTATGTATTAAACTGGTTTATACAGTGGCGGGCCGTGCATTTCACACCTAGGCCTTCTGTGGTATCCTACATTACCTGAATTAATTTAATAATTCATTCTCGCTTCATGAGAGACGCAACGCCCTGTTTTACTGCGTTTCTGTATAATATTAATGGTTTCTTTAGCTGTGGCGTCATGATGATTTTATTAAGAGGTGAATTATTAAATCATTTAAGAATTATTAACGCAGGAAACCTAATTGACACAATTCAACAAGTCTCCTTTCACTGTAGCCACATACAGCATATCTAACAGAAGCATCGATCCGCTCCGGTTTTCATTGCGTTTAGCTACCTTTGAGTTCTCCCAAATTGTGCAGGTTTTTGTGCAATTTTTACAGGAAAGAAAACGCAACAGCATAAATGGTTCTTGAAAAATCTTACCAACAGTATGACAAATTTATATCAAATTTGATCGTCTTTACAACAGAAGTAAAGTCAATCCAACATAGCCTATCAAGAAAAGCGCTATATGTGCATGTCTTCAGATTTATATTTCAAGTTCACAATTTCATAGCCTGTTTAGATCGTGTTTAGATTAGTCTTAGCGGTTTGGGGTAATTTTGTGATGAACATGTGAACTTGGGAGTAGAAATCTGACCAGCCTACGTTTCGTAAACTCGCCGTGGCTCTCACGTACTGAACAGTTAGAGTACATACGCATATTTAGGCCTGTGCATTGCCTGGGTTTAAGATGTATGCAATACAATAAAACGGCTCTATTTTGCCCAGCGGTGTGCAGTGCACTATTCTAGACGAATGAAAACTAGTGATGCATCATCATGCTCAGCTTTGACTTAAGGTCATTATATGTCTCATTGCTTTCCATACCTAGTTCCCTTTGTGTAATTGTTAGTATTATTTAATGGACCTTAAGTCAAATCTGAGCATGATGATGCATCACTAGTTTTCATTCGTCTAGAATAGTGCACTGCACACCGCTGGGCAAAATAGATCACACTGTGACGTGGGCAAATCAGGTAACACAGTTGAAACCATCCCTCTGTTTATGTGTGTGTGTGTGTGTGTGTGTGTGTGTGTGGTGTGTGTGTGAGATGGGTTTAGGTGTGTGTGTGTGTGTGTGTTGTGTGTGTGTGTGTGTGTGTAGGGGCAGCGTAGAGGGATAGAATGTAGTCTGTACATAGCAGTAGCTCTAGAATGCTATTTGCTAACGTGACACATGAGATCTATCTAACCAATACTGTCACATTTTTATTAGTTTTACAGTTTTTAGAGAAGTGCATGACATGACTCAACCATAATGAAGTCATCTTATTTAAAATAAGAAAACTGTTCAAACATAAAAATAAATAAATTACACTGCGTTATTACACTGTTTCATTACAAGGGTAAAGTGTACATTTCTTTCTTTGCTGCAAATATGCCAAACTACATGAGCAGAGCTCTACCTGTTCGCTATCATCGCTTCAACAACGTGCATTTCGTTCAGACTCAAAGAATCTCTGTCAGTAAGGGCGTATGATTCACTGAATTCAACAAATCACATAATCCGTCACATCTCCTACTTGAACGCTATTGGCTCGAGGTTTTGGCATTCTTTGGCAGGATGAACCAGTCCGCAGAGCTGCGCATGCGCTCTTTGCTAATAGCGCCACGAGAAATATGAGTCAGTGGACTATATGAACAAGAACGATTCGTTCACCTAAAAGATTCGTTCAAAAAGAACGATTCGTTCATGAACGTAACAACGCAGCAGCGGCCATTGTAAGTCCACAAAACCGAAAGTGCACATGAAGTGCCATTTTCTGTTTGCGATCCGCCGTAAAAGAAGAAGAAGAAGAAGAAGTGTGCCATTTGGGACAGGGCGAAGAGGGAAACTAGAAAAGGCTGGTGAAAATACCCCCTTTCCGTGTTACTTTATTCCCGAGGTATGCTTTATCATCTAACGTTTCTGGAAATTATGTATTATTTGAAATGTTTTAGGCTCGCGCTGTCCGAAGGAAGTAACGATTGATAAGCCTGCGCAATGCGACGTCCTTTCTAAGTAATTTGTGGACGTCCAATTTCGGTCCACTGAAGGGGTTGTTTTGTAACGCCAGGCGACGGCTCCGGTACGTCAAATGTTGACGTCCGTGGGACTTCCGTATGGCTATTTATAGTCCAAATGTTGTCGTTTGTGGACGTCGTTTTTATGCAACTTCTATAACTGTAGTCGCATGTTTCAAGAGGGTGGAGAACATGTTTTCTGTACCATCTATTACATTTCCTGTAGCTTTGTTTCGGTAGCTAGTTTCGACAGGAAATGCATTGCATTGCATGGCCTAGGCTATGCTGGATTGACTTCGTTTACTTCTGTTGTAAAGACGATCAAAGCAGACAAAACAGACTAGCTGACAGCCTGCCATGAACATGAGATATATAACCAATCGGAGGAGAGCCCTTCTAGCAAATCATCTTTTTATGCGTCTCCAGTTGTTGTTGAGACAATCAAACTTTTTTGGGAAATTATCTGGAACATATGCCACCTTCTGAAATGGGACTAGATTATTTTTCCAAAAACTCCATTTGTTTGTCTAAGCAGCAGGTGATAAATGGAGACGCATACATAGGTGTAATGCATTTCATACTAATTAAAAGTAGAGACACGCCCACTTGCGTCAACCTCCCCGCCCACCAACCGGTGCAGTTTAAACTCAAAAAGGCAAAAAAATTTTTTTATTAATAATATGTATTCTTATATGTATTAATCATGTTATAATATCAACAATGTTGATATTTGTAAATAAAACATTATATATCATGTAAAAGTTCTTGCAACTGTCATAGACGTGTCAAATGACGCCCCAAAAAATGACCCAGTTCAAGGTCAAAAGTTGAACGTCGAACAGATGTCCAGAATTTGTCATGGACCGACGGACCCAATATAGACATGATCTGCGCGTCTATCCGACGTCCAATGTTTAGTGTGGGTACCATGGGCGTCCGGAACCATTGTGTGTGGGTGGGACAGGACCCACTCACTTTTATCATCTCTAATTCAGCACATGTCTGTTTACCTAACGTTACTAACCGATAAACACTTATTATTAAACACATTAGACACTTTATTTCCACTCTTCTAATATTTTCTTAATTTTTATTGAAAATAAATGCCTTTGCGATCTGATATGTGATGGGAAAAGAGAGTACAGCGAGTTCGGCAAAAGCCGGATTTGAACCTCGATTTGCGTCAAAACTTGATGCCATGTGTCTTACCCCTACACTATTTCCACAGAGAACAATTTTTTTGATTTCCATAATTTTGTCTGGCCCAATCAATCGTTTAGTAAACAGCGGTCGATTTGTATTTAATGAAAATGGAAACTAACGTTACTCCAGTAAAAACTTCTGAGAGAGGACCCACCCACATTTTACTTGCTTCCGACGCCCATGGTTACTACAGTGACTCATCAAATGCTTAAACTTCATATCAGTTTGACTTGGTTTAGTTGCTATTGTCTTTAAATATGTATGAGTGTATAATGTGATTCCCATTGTAACGCTTTCAGACGTCGACTCGGTGCTTAACGATCTTTTGCTTTATTTATGTAGGCCTATGTATTAGGGATGGGCATGATTAATCGACGATCGATAATTGATCGTTAAGAATTTCGATCACGTTAATTTGTTATCGATTAATCTAATGCATTTTTTATTTGATCTAATGCAGGTTGCTTGCGAGTGTGAGTCAGCAATTAAATAAATTTCACTGTGTGGCAGCAATTAAACATTTTACCACCAGGGTGCAATACCACTCAATGCGAGGCTGGCATCGAAGTAG
This sequence comes from Gobiocypris rarus, assembly GCA_023029165.1. NCBI lineage: Eukaryota > Metazoa > Chordata > Actinopteri > Cypriniformes > Gobionidae > Gobiocypris > Gobiocypris rarus. Next base: position 45,734,947 of record CM040934.1, read on the forward strand.
AGGTCTGCATTCCCGCGGCTGTCCCGCGTGAACCGACCAGATATTTTGCGCCGCGGGATTACATTTCCGACTACAACACGGTAGCGGTCGGTAACTGGTGTAATTTGAATGGGAGCGGTCGGTCATTCAATATCACGTTCGACGTCCTTTCAGAACTGCATATCTTTGCTTTACTTAATCTTATTGACCACCCAATATACAGCCTGCACTGTATATAAAATACGGCAATAAATATAATGTAAATATACGGCCCTCAGAAAGAACATGCAGGTTGTGACTGAGAGCAGAATATGGCAGAGCAAAGTGTGGATGCAGTGTCCTCGAAGGACTGGAAAATGCTCAGTTTACAGCTAAGAAACCCACGTCAGGCAAGTCTGGTGTATGGGAGTCTTTTTCATATGTCATAGACGCAGAAGGAAAAAATACCCTTTGCGCAATGTGATAAATGCAGTGGCGTAACTTTGCTTTGAAAAGTGGTGGGGACACTGCACAACCTCGTTTTGCTATGTGTTTATTTAATAAAAGAATTTACTTGTGGACTGAGTTCAGAGTTGGAAATGGACTTAATTTTCACTTTGTTGTAGGCAACACATGTATTACATTCACAAATTATTCTATAAACATCCAATAAGCAAAATGTAATATTCACAACACATCTAACGTTTAGCTACAAATAGCAATCAAAATATGCAAGATAAATATGGCGAACTTACCTTTTTTCATTAGTCAGCGTTTCCATTAGGCCTACATATTTGCAGCAAAACTTATATTTATAAATAGGCCTATTTAACTTTTAGCATTTAGCATTTTAAAAACTATTACTTAAATGATTGCATTTCCATTAACCGATGGTTTATGACACACCAGTCTAGGCCGACACAAATAAAAGTAGACAGTTTATAGTTTTTAATTATGTCTTGGTCTTATCTGTATGGCTAACAAGATGGAGCGTTCTGAGTTGTTTCCTCTGTCATTAAGGAAAAAATCCATCAGAACCAACGTGTAACCAACACTTGAGGTAATAAATTTTATATTGATTCTACAACTGGACCAGTGTGATCAGAAGGCTAGGTTTGTCTGCTGAGAGAGAGATGGTGCAACAGGAGTGAACAAATTCAGCCGATCAAGAGTTTTGGTAAAATCAAGATTTAACTGTATTGAAAAACAACAACAATTGGTTTCACTTAAATGCAATGACCTGAGTATTTACGCTACACTAAATGTGCACATTTCCCTTCTTTCCAGGAATGATGTGGATGTTTCACTCTATGGAAACCGAAATTAACCTTAGGTCAGAATTTAATTAGGTCAGTTGAATTTTGCATATGTAGTGAGACTAAATAAAACTTTGCCTCTTTCTTTTCTGAGTCTTATTCTTGAATTAAACCCTATTTAGTTTTCACTCTCTAAACAAACATCCAATCAGTTTAACATAAACAAATAAAATAAAACATGAAAACAATTAAGTTATTGACTGAATACCCAATAACCACAAGGTTCATTCACAATGAATTGAAAAACTCAAAACGAAATAATAAAAAAATGAAAATAAAATCAGTCCATGAATTCAGTTCAGCTTTTTAGAAGAATGGGAAAAAAATCCTTGAATGTGGTGTAATTCAGTCTGTGCAGCTGATCCAGGATTAGGACGAATGAAAAAGAAAGTTTGTTGTGCAATTCCTCTCCTACCATTCGATGACAGCGTTCAAGTTCACAAGAAGTTCAAAGGATTCACTCTACAGGTGGCCGCCAGTCCAACTCCACCAGGGTGCATAAAGTGCAGGAAGGAGTTGAGACGATTCATGAATCAGAAAGATTCACATTTGGATCAATCCACATCAGGCACAATTCAGCTGCTGGCTCCACGAACTCAAACATCACAGGAAGAAAAAAAAAACCTGGCCTTGAACATACAAGGCCACAAGGAAAATTAATAACGGATGCTATAAAAGCACATATTACTCAGTTCGGACCCAATTCCTAATAAAACATTAAATAATATCCACTTGTATAGTGTTACAAAATTTTGCATAACTACTTATTTATGGAATTATTTCTCTTACCAATAAAAGCATTTTGTTTAACCCTTGTGCTAGTACCTTTCAGTTAACACAACAAACTGCACTTTAACACATAACATACAGTGTCTTTTCTGCTTCAGTTAACACATAAGGCTGTAAACACCATCAATATTACACCAGTAACAATCATTTCATGAAAACTCAATGTGACTGCAATGTACATGAATTGAAAATAAAGAAAGGCCTAAACTCACCAAGGAACTCACTCATCACATGTAAATCGGCCAACGAGAATTTTCCAGAGCACACTGCTCCAAAATGTCACTCTTCACACAATCTGCTTCTCTCTGAATCCCTTTTTGTTAGAGATATAAATGTATACCACGTCAAATTAGATTAAACTAATGTTAAACACGTCACTAACATTCATTTAGAATGACACGGACCTTCACGTAAACATCCCACTTCTGCGTGTTTCACACTCATCTCTACATAACATACAAATAATTAAGAGACTTATAAAATCACTTACATTACTTTTCTCTGACTTCGAGGCACTGAAAAGCCCGCTTGCATCAGCGGTTATAGAGAAAAGAGAAAGATCTCGAACGTGCAGGATATAATAATCCCGCGACGGCAGAGCTTTAGTGACGTCACACGCGATCTCATTGGATACATATTATTGGAGAATTTTGAACCTTTCAATATTTTACATATACACAATTTTATGTAATTAGTCAAAATAATTACATCATTTATGGTTTCAGCCTCTGTATACTTAGTGTGTCTAACTCAATGATTTGTTTATTTCGTTAATTTTTTTTTCAGCCACTAACCACTAGTAACCTGGGTTACACTTCCTCACACTGAATTCAGGCACGCCTCGGCATGCTAGGGGTTGACTTGTCACCACTGAGGGAGAAACACCAGGCATGTTTACAGACTGATCACTGACAAACGGGGATTCTTCCAAGGTAGTTGTAAGTGCTGAACTCAACCCTTGCAGTAGTGACTGAATAACCAGTGTTAACGGATTTCCGAGTTTGTGATACCGAAATTTGTTAGGGGGTCCACACTGCCTTTTAGAGCGTCTAGGGCCAATGGCTCCTAGGTCATCATCCATGACTGGTTGGTCACCAAAAACATCTGGGGCAGGTGGGCTTTGATCAATTGACTGCCCTTCTGTACTCACAAGGTCTGATAGGCTAGAACACTCCAACACTCTTCCATTCTCAGGCTCTGACATCTCTGGAGACTCAGTTTTTTTAGTGCATTCACTTCCGCAGTTCTCCACACAAATGATGTTGTCATTTCGCCAGAGCCAACTCCATCAGTGTCAGCTTCAACAGAATCTATCACAGGTAAGTGACTTTCTTCTTCATTATCCATTTCATTATCTTCAGAGTCTGTTAGTCTGACATCATGTAACGTCTCTTTTTCAGGGTGTATGGTAGCTGGAGAGAATTTAGAGTTGTCAGGTAAGGTTTCGTTCACAGGTTCCACTGCAGCAGGAGGCGGCTCAATGGGCACCATTTCAGGTAGGGTCTCTACGTTCCTAGGATGGTCTGAAGAAGGTAAGATTATCCTTGTGCTGAATTCCAATTGGCGCCGAATTCCTTATAGGAACACGGTCATCCTCAGATTCTGATTGACTGCTAGTCTGATGTTCTAGGTCTTCCGCTCCATTTGCAGATTGAGATCTGGTTTTAGGTTTACTGACGAATCTTTGGAGAACCCATTTCTTCACTTTCAACCACAGGCAGAAACCCACAAGGCAGCAGCAAATCACGGTGTAGGGTGCGAACCGGTCCATCTTTCCCTTCTGGGCAGACTGTATATACTGGCATGTCACCTGCTTTCCGGAGTACTACATAGATCTCAGATTCCCATTTGTCTGATATTTTGTGTTTCCTCTTAATTTGACATTCCGCACAAGGACTCGATCACCTGACTCAAGTGCAGAAGCAATTACATTTCTGTCGAAACGCCTTTTGTTCTGTTCAGATACTTTTGATGCATTGTGAGTTGCAACTCTGTAGCTCTCCTCAAGTCGACTCCTTAGGGATTTCACATATTCTGAATGGGACTGGAATGGGCAGTTATTATTAAGTCCAAAAGCAAGGTCGACCGGTAGTCGAGGCTGCCTGCCGAACATAAGCTCATATGGTGCATACCCTGTTACATCACTTCTGGTGCAGTTATATGCATGCACCAGTGGCTTGACGTGATCTTTCCAATGAGCTTTATTCTTGTTCTCCAATGTGCCTAGCATCTGCAAAGGGTCCGATTAAACGCTCCACCGGGTTCCTCTAGGATGGTAGGGGTGGTTCTCACTTTGCGAATGCCAGCAATCCTACACAACTCTTGGACAGTACGAGATTCAAAATCTGGCCCCTGGTCACTGAGCAGCTTTTCTGGGAAGCCGTAATGGACAAAAATTATCCCAAAGGCATCTAGCAACTGTTTGCGCTTTCTGGTTCTGGGTTGGTATCGCGACAGCATACTTAGTAAAATGGTCTGTGATGACCAAAATATCCTTGGTGTTACTACTGTCTGGTTCCAGGGTCAGAAAGTCCATACAAACCAATTCTAGTGGCCTATGGGTCTGAATATTCACCAAGGGAGCCGCTTTCTGTGGAGGAGTTTTCCCTCTGAATACAGCGCTCGCACGTTTTGATTTTTTTTTCCACATCTGCTGCCATCTTCGCCAGTAAAATCTGGACCGGAGAATATCGAGTGTTCGCTCAAAACCAAGATGGCCCATGTCATCATGAAGACTGGTAAGTACAATTCCTCGAAGAGCTAGAGGTAAGGCCAGCTGGTTTAACACTTTTCCTCCCTCCATCCGCTTCGATACAACACCCTATTCCTCAACTCGAGTTTGTTCCATTGTCTCATCCACAGGGTTAACGCAGGTAAGTAGAATTTCATGTTGGAAGGTTTGGTATTAGACTCCAAGTAATCTATCACCACTTTTATTTCAGGGTCCGCTCGTTGCTTCTTAGTCAGATCCTCTTCAGACAGGCATGGTATCTCTGGGAGACCATGAACACCCTCTCTCTGGATTCCTGGAGGTAAGGCCTTCACTTCCATGCTCAGAGACTCTACCAAAGTCATTGAGACACACCGAGAATCAAGAGATTGACTGACTCTATGTTTTTCACAGATGGCTTTCACCACTTCGGGTAAGATGGTCTTGGTGTTGCCCTCAAGATCTGCCAGGTGATGTAGAGTGAACTGTCTGATTCTCTCTTGCTCCTTTCTAGATTTCCAGTCTTCCGATGGTTCGCCATTGGGACGGGACAATCCATCCGCATCTTGATTTTGGGCTCCAGCTCTGTATTGTATTTTAAAGTTGTACGTTGAGAGACTGGATACCCATCTATAACTAGTGGCATCTAGTTTTGCAGAAGTAAGGACATACGTGAGTGGATTGCTGTCCGTAACCACTGTGAAATCGGCTCCATACAGATAGTCATGGAACTTTGTGGTAACTGCCCACTTGAGAGCCAGAAATTCCAACTTATGAGCCGGATACTTGGTCTCACACTTTGTTAATCCACGGCTGGCAAAGCTATGACTCTCATGTGTCCATGCTGTTCTTGATACAGAGCCGCTCCGAGACCTGTAGCACATGCATCTGTATGTAATAAGTAAGGCAGACTAGGATCTGCATACCCCAATACAGGAGCGGATGTTAACTTTTCCACAAGGCTGTCAAACGCCTGTTGACACTCAGTGGTCCATCTATCACCCAAGGAGTCTTTTGGATTTAAGTAAGTATGGTCTTTATCTTTCCTTTTTCCCTTCCGAACAGGAGGATAGCCAGCTGTGAGATGGTTTAGCGGCCTGGCAATCTTGGAGAAATCTTTTACAAATCTCCGGTAATATCCAGTAAATCCTAAGAAGGACTTTACTTCCCGGAGATTCTGGGGCTTTGGCCAGGTTTTAATGGCCTCAATTTTTGATGGGTCAGTTTCTACACCGTTCTGGGAGACAATGTGTCCCAAGTAGCGCACAGATTTTTGAAAGAATTTGCACTTCTCGGGTGAAAGCTTCAACCCATATTCTTTCAGGCGGTTCAGAACTTGTATCAGCCGCTCATGCTCTTCAAGGGTTTCAGAGAAGATGATAAGATCATCTATGAATACCAAGACTTCTCTTCTATTTAAGTCACCCATGCAGCGCTCCATAAGCCGCTGGAATGTGTAGCGCATTGGTGATCCCTTGCGGCATCTGATGGAACTCCCAAAAACCAAGTGGGCATACGAATGCCGTCTTCTGCTTGTCCGCTTCATCCATCTCTATCTGGTAATACCCAGACTTTAGATCAAGGACAGAGAACCACTTGGAACCAGTTAACACAGAGAACACTTCTTCTAGGTTTGGGAGTGCATATCGTCTCGTATGGTCTGAGAGTTTAGCTTCCTAAAGTCAATGCACAGCCTCACAGAGTTGTCCTTCTTTTAACGACTACAATGGGGAAGCAACGGGGATTCAGACTCTCGTATAATCCCAGCTGCTAACAACTCCTGTAGATGTCTCCTCACAGCATCTATATCTTGTGGGTGGATGGGACGAGCTCTATGCTTGAAAGGAGTCTCATCACTCAATTTAATTCGATGCTTCACCTTGTCGGTGTGCCCATAATCCATTGCATTCAGAGCAAAACCTCAGGCATAGAGTTTAACAAGGCCGATACTCGTTCCCTCCACTCAAAAGGCAGTTGAGAGTCTCCAAAATCAAGGGTTATCTGAGAGTTTTAGACTTTTCTGGTGTTTCAAAAGCATCACTTGCCAAGGGCTTGTCTATCACCTGGTGGACAGCATGCATTTCTGCAATTACAGTCTTGGGAGGGATGATTATATTAGACTGGGTTTCATTCTTGACTACTACAGGCAAGGAGAAAAACTTCACAGGTAAGGCGTGCAGCCCACAAGCAACTAATAAACCCCCTGGCAGAGAAGACATTACAGGAGGACTTATAACAGTCAGCTTTTCAGCTGGAAGACAAGTTAGGCAGACAGACCCATCAAGAACAGTGGTGTGCCCTGCTGCACAGTTTCAGGGACTGTCCCTTTTAATGTCACACATCCAAGGGTTTCAGCACATGATTGCCTATGTCTCACATCAAGTGTCTTCAGTACAGCTGCATACCCATGAGAAGCTGGATTGAGGCTGACCTCATCTCGTACATATCTGAAGTAAAGTGCATCCAATGTATTTGTTCCGACAAGCACTTGAGGCACATTTATAAGATCTGGGACCACCAGTGCTAGCGTGGTAATCTCTGCGTCTGTTCCTAGGAACTCTTTGGGAAACATCAAAGTTACCTCCACATACCCAAGGTAAGGCACAGATTGTCCATTAGCTCCCTCCACTTCCAGCAAAGACTCCAGCGGTTTCAAGGGTAAAGAGACAAGTTATTTTCGTAAAAAGACAAAGGGATTGTAGTCACCTGAGAACCAGTGTCTAAAAGGCAGTTCACTTTAATTGTGTCAACATAGATTTGAGCAGTACACTTCATTCCGATTAGTCCCTTTGGCAGTTTCGTCTGAGGGCCTTGATGTTTTGTTCCAGTCTCCATATGCCCTGCTACAGAGACTGTCTGGCGTTTAACTGAGAGGTCTCTGTTTGGTTCTTTAAATCCCACTGGACTTGTCTTTCCCTCAACTGGCGTTTCTTTTCATCTACTTTAGAAGGGTTAGGATCATTTTCACAATTGATGGCAAGGTGTCCGTCTTCCCCACATCTAAAACAGTATCCAGGGACGAGGACGAGTGAAAGCCACAGAACCACTTCGAAGCTGATTGTTATCATTCTTGCCAGTTTGTCTATGCTGGAATGTTGGTGATGGGCCTTTGGAAATATCCGGCTTCCCTGGACGATATTGGGATATCTTAGGGGCTGTTAACTGAGCTTTCAACTCCGCAACTTCCTTCTTTAGTCCAGCTATTTCCACAGCTGCTGGGGTTTCTTTGGACACTTTACCAGGAACAGATGTTTTCATTGCTTCGACTTGTGCTTGTAATTCGATTAGCTCTTTCTTTAACTGTGTTACATCAGCATTTTTTGAATAATCAGGCTGGCACTTTTTATGCGTCGAGGCTTGCATAGCAGCAACCTGTGCATGAATTTCAGATATCTGAGCTCTCATGGTATTCACCTCTTCAGCCGTTCCACCAACTGCATCATGGGAGTATGCCGATGCTTGATGAGTAACAGTTCTCAATTTGGGGACATTGCTGTGTTTGTTCAACCCAAAATGATTTCTCATTCGATCTTCTTTCGAGGTTTGCCTGTCTTCCTCCGTGCGAATTGACACTACTAGCTCTGCAAAGGAAGGTGGGTTGGTCTTTTCTTCTCTAGCTGCAGGCTAACAATTAATCCATTGTCCCAACATCCACGGCAGAATTGCCTTAACAGGCAACGGCTTTGCTCACCCTCTGCAATGCCACCTCTCCTTACAGTTGTGCTCAACATAACATGCAACCGGTGCAGATAACTGGAAGGCTTCTCCCCTGGATTCTGTAAGCGTCGCCATAAATTTTGCTAAAAGTTCATCACCATCCTCCACTGATCCGTAGACAGACTCTAACAATTCCAGGTACACTGAAGGTGAAGACTGGGGACTCACATGCTTAATGACATCAGAGGCGCGGGAGGAGCAGACTATCAAGAATTCTCCTTGTGCGGGACAGGTCAGAAATGGAGGGGTCATCCAAAAGGAATTGAACACTCGTCCGCCAAGTGTCAAAATCTGGTTCGTTGACTGGTCTAGGAATTTTCCCAGAGAAGGACCTGAGGCGAAAAGAAGCAGGTTGTGATGCAGCAGTGTCATTTGTTCTGACAATGTGTTCCACTACCACTTTTTGCACACTGGGAGGATCAATCATGTCCATTGTGAGTGCTGAATGGGGTAATGCTGTGGCTATAGGACAGCTAGTTTTAATGCTTGGTCTTTCCTTGGGCAGGTTTTGTGATTTCTTTGATTCAATTCCGCTTCGGATACATTTTCTGATGAGGGTGGGGCAACTTGTTCAGTTGTATCTCTCTGTGATTTGGCTGGGGACCACTGTCCTTCCAGCGAGCTGGTGGTGCAACTGTCATGCATTTGAGAGTCTGCAGCATTTGGATATTCAACCCCTCCCCCCCCACCTGAAGAAATTTTGGGTTCAGCAAGGGAACTACCAGCTTTTATTCTCTTTAACTCCTCCTGGAGCACTTCTTCAATTGACTTTCCATTAGCCCTAGCAATAACTTGGAGCTCTTCTAAATACCCCTTAGTGGCGCTGTCACTAGCTACATGAGGGTAGACACAGCTTAAAGCACGCACATTGAAAGTGGTCTCTGGGTTTGAAGTACTAACCATAGTTACTGGGAGTAGGGGCACTAATGTCTTCATAGCAGAGCTATAAGTAAACTCTATAATGGCTTGGCGGTGAAATTCAGAGTTGGGATCGTCAATGAGGAAGTTTCGATTAATACTACCATACCTTAACAGCCATGCTTCCAAGTCCTGGTCTGTTTGGTTAATGTTAAGCCGCTGACTATCACAGCATTTGCAACATTTACATTCTCTCTCTTTACAACGTCCATATTGTCAGTATTGTGTTTAATATATTTTTCAATTAAACTCAGCTCTCCTAACCAGTCACTATTGCTGCAGGCCAATCTCTCTCCTGGCTGGCTCGCCACTTTTGTAACCAACACTTGAGGTAATAAATTTTATATTGATTCTACAACTGGACCAGTGTGATCAGAAGGCTAGGTTTGTCTGCTGAGAGAGAGATGGTGCAACAGGAGTGAACAAATTCAGCCGATCAAGAGTTTTGGTAAAATCAAGATTTAACTGTATTGAAAAACAACAACAATTGGTTTCACTTAAATGCAATGACCTGAGTATTTACGCTACACTAAATGTGCACATTTCCCTTCTTTCCAGGAATGATGTGGATGTTTCACTCTATGGAAACCGAAATTAACCTTAGGTCAGAATTTAATTAGGTCAGTTGAATTTTGCATATGTAGTGAGACTAAATAAAACTTTGCCTCTTTCTTTTCTGAGTCTTATTCTTGAATTAAACCCTATTTAGTTTTCACTCTCTAAACAAACATCCAATCAGTTTAACATAAACAAATAAAATAAAACATGAAAACAATTAAGTTATTGACTGAATACCCAATAACCACAAGGTTCATTCACAATGAATTGAAAAACTCGAAAACGAAATAATAAAAAAATGAAAATAAAATCAGTCCATGAATTCAGTTCAGCTTTTTAGAAGAATGGGAAAAAATCCTTGAATGTGGTGTAATTCAGTCTGTGCAGCTGATCCAGGATTAGGACGAATGAAAAAGAAAGTTTGTTGTGCAATTCCTCTCCTACCATTCGATGACAGCACGTTCAAGTTCACAAGAAGTTCAAAGGATTCACTCTACAGGTGGCCCGCCAGTCCAACTCCACCAGGGTGCATAAAGTGCAGGAAGGAGTTGAGACGATTCATGAATCAGAAAGATTCACATTTGGATCAATCCACATCAGGCACAATTCAGCTGCTGGCTCCACGAACTCAAACATCACAGGAAGAAAAAAAACCTGGCCTTGAACATACAAGGCCACAAGGAAAATTAATAACGGATGCTATAAAAGCACATATTACTCAGTTCGGACCCAATTCCTAATAAAACATTAAATAATATCCACTTGTATAGTGTTACAAAATTTTGCATAACTACTTATTTATGGAATTATTTCTCTTACCAATAAAAGCATTTTGTTTAACCCTTGTGCTAGTACCTTTCAGTTAACACAACAAACTGCACTTTAACACATAACATACAGTGTCTTTTCTGCTTCAGTTAACACATAAGGCTGTAAACACCATCAATATTACACCAGTAACAATCATTTCATGAAAAACTCAATGTGACTGCAATGTACATGAATTGAAAATAAAGAAAGGCCTAAACTCACCAAGGAACTCACTCATCACATGTAAATCGCCAACGAGAATTTTCCAGAGCACACGCGTTCCAAAATGTCACTCTTCACACAATCTGCTTCTCTCTGAATCCCTTTTTGTTAGAGATATAAATGTATACCACGTCAAATTAGATTAAACTAATGTTAAACACGTCACTAACATTCATTTAGAATGACACGGACCTTCACGTAAACATCCCACTTCTGCGTGTTTCACACTCATCTCTACATAACATACAAATAATTAAGAGACTTATAAAATCACCCTTACATTACTTTTCTCTGACTTGAGGCACTGAAAAGCGTCCGTTTGCATCAGCGGTTATAGAGAAAGAAAGATCTCGAGCGTGCAGGATATAATAATCCCGCGACGGCAGAGCTTTAGTGACGTCTACACGCGATCTCATTGGATACATATTATTGGAGAATTTTGAACCTTTCAATATTTTACATATACACAATTTTATGTAATTAGTCAAAATAATTACATCATTTATGGTTTCAGCCTCTGTATACTTAGTGTGTCTAACTCAATGATTTGTTTATTTCGTTTAATTTTTTCTCAGCCACTAACCACTAGTAACCTGGGTTACAAACGCACCTGCTTTCATCAGACAGAGGGTTATAGAAAACGTAGCCTATATTGAACTGCACATCTACAGACTGGTAAAAAGTGAACGGAATAAGTTTTCCCAGGCTGGCCAAGTTAGCGCGGAGGTCTGTGCATCCCGGTAAAGTCAGTCCCCTCAGAGCGGGTGTTTTCGGCGGCTGGACTGACTGTCACCAGGTTGTGGCCGGTCACATCTGACCCCAGATCATGTCAACATGCTTATATTTAGCACAAAACATGCGTGATGGTTGGCAGCCACAGCGGTGGTCTAGGTCTGTGCCGGTGAACGTGACATCCACTCCGGCGGTGATAGAGCGCCAGCTGTGTAGCACCGGCGGTGGTCGGCCCCAAACATTTTTTGTTTGTGAATGCTGTTTTACGTGAATATTATGACAGGAGTGAAGCACAATGCTTTATTTACAAAATAAATAATAGGTTCGCAATTAAATGTTACCTCGCAGCCATGGAAACATAACATTAACGTACATGAAAAATATATGTTCGGTTTGCCTAACTGAGCGTAGTTTAACTGTCTGCCACAAGTTGATCTTGTAATAAAGGTTTCATCGAGGAAAAACACGCTGTATTTTTGTATTTATTGCATTTTTGAATTATAAAAGTTAAATAATTAATTTTATTATAAAAAATATTAATGATTAATCGATAGTCGATCGTTAATTCTCCGATCGACTAAGAAAATTTAATCGAATGCCCATCCCTAGTATGTATTTATATATTTTTTTCTGTCTTAGTTATGAAGGACATTTCTGGACACTTTATTGCGACCTAAGGAAATTTAGACATTTACTACATTACGATTGTTAAAACGATTGTTTTATTGAGAAATTGTCATGGGTAGAGAGATAAGTATTACATTTATAACTTGAACAGAAATATATTGACACTTGTCTGTCAAACCGTTTCTGATTTGCTGTTGTGTCATACTTTTTTATTCACATTTTCAAGTTTTATTATAATATTTTATTCTATTTAGGGGGAAATGTTATACATTTATTTAAACGAGAATTGCTGTTTTGAAATGTTAGTATCACAAATGTCATGTTAATGTTTTATCAAAGCTTACAGGGATCGCTCATCCAAAAATGAATATTAGCCCATGATTTTCTCTTCCTCAATCCTAGATGTATGAGACATCCTTCTTTCAGATGAACACAATCAGAGTTATATTAATAAATGTCCTGGCTCTTCCAAGCTTTACAACCCCAAATCAGAAAAAGTTGGGACAGTATGGAAAATGCAAAAAAAAAAAAAAAGTGATTTCTAAATTTACTTTGACTTGTATTTCATTGCAGACAATATGAACACAAAATATTTCATGTTTTGTCTGGTCAACTTCATGTCATTTGTAAATATGCATCCTTTCCTGTCATTCAGACCTGCAACACATTTAAAAAAAAGTTGGGACAGTAAAGCATTTACCACTTTGTAATGTTGCCATTCCTTTTCACAACACTTAAAATACGTTTAGGGACTGAAGACACCAAGTGATGAAGTGTTTCAGGTGTAATTTTGTCCCATTCTTCCTGCAAACAAGTCTTAAGGTGGGCAACAGGACGGGTCTGCCACACATTCTCTATTGGAGGCGTCGGGACTGCAGGCGGGCCAGTCAAGGACCCGTACCCTCTTCCTCCACAGCCAGGACTCTGTAATGTGTGCAGAATGTGGTTTTGCATTGTCTTGTTGAAATATGCATGGACGTCCCTGGAAAAGATGTCTTCTTGAAGGCAGCATATTATGCTCCATAATCTCTATGTACTTTTCAGCATTAATGGTGCCTTCACAGAAGTGCAAGTTACCTTTGCCAAGGGCACTGACACAACCCCATACCATGACAGATCCTGGCTTTTGGACTTGTTGCTGGTAACAGTCTGGATGATCCTTTTCTTCTTTGGTCCGGAGCACACGGCGTCCATTCCTCCCAAAAAATACCTGAAATACTGATTCATCTGACCACAGTACACGTTTCCACTCTGTGATGGTCCATCCCAGATACCTCCGAGCCCAGAGAAGTCGACGGGCGCTTCTGGACACTGTTAACATAGGGCTTCCTTTTGGCACAGTACAGTTTTAACTGGCATTTGTGGATGTACAGGTCCTTCTAAAAAATTGCATATTGTGATTAAAGTTCATTATTTTCCATAATGTAAAGATACAATTAAAATGTCATATATTTTAGATTCATTGCACACCAACTGAAATATTTCAGGTCTTTTATTGTTTTAATACTGATGAATTTGGCATACAGCTCATGAAAACCCAAAATTACAGGTCCTTCTCAAAAAATTAGCATAACATGAAAAGGTTCTCTAAACGAGCTATTAACCTAATCATCTGAATCAACTAATGAACTCTAAACACCTGCAAAAGATTCCTGAGGCTTTTAAAAACTCCCAGCCTGGTTCATTACTCAAAACTGCAATCATGGGTAAGACTGCCGACCTGACTGCTGTCCAGAAGGCCATCATTGACACCCTCAAGCGAGAGGGTAAGACACAGAAAGACATTTCTGAACCAATAGGCTGTTCCCAGAGTGCTGTATCAAGGCACCACAGTGGGAAGTCTGTGGGAAGGAAAAAGTGTGGCAAAAAACGCTGCACAACGAGAACAGGTGACCAGACCCTGAGGAAGATTGTGGAGAAGGACCGATTCCAGACCTTGGGGGACCTGCGGAAGCAGTGGACTGAGTCTGGAGTAGAAACATCCAGAGCCACCGTGCACAGGCGTGTACAGGAAATGGGCTACAGGTGCCGCATTCCCAGGTCAAGCCACTTTTGAACCAGAAACAGCGGCAGAAGCGCCTGACCTGGGCTACAGAGAAGCAGCACTGGACTGTCGCTCAAATTTTGCATGTCATTCGAAATCAAGGTGCCAGAGTCTGGAGGAAGACTGGGGAGAATGCCAAAATGCCTGAAGTCCAGTGTCAAGTACCCACAGTCAGTGATGGTCTGGGTGCCATGTCAGCTGCTGGTGTTGGTCCACTGTGTTTTATCAAGGACAGGGTCAATGCAGCTAGCTATCAGGAGATTTTGGAGCACTTCATGCTTCCATCTGCTGAAAAGCTTTATGGAGATGAAGATTTAGTTTTCAGCACGACCTGGCACCTGCTCACAGTGCCAAAACCACTGGTAAATGGTTTACTGACCATGGTATTACTGTGCTCAATTGGCCTGCCAACTCTCCTGACCTGAACCCCATAGAGAATCTGTGGGATATTGTGAAGAGAAAGTTGAGAGACGCAAGACCCAACACTCTGGATGAGCTTAAGGCCGCTATCGAAGCATCCTGGGCCTCCATAACACCTCAGCAGTGCCACAGGCTGATTGCCTCCATGGCACGCCGCATTGAAGCAGTCATTTCTGCAAAAGGATTCCCCACCAAGTATTGAGTGCATAACTAAACATAATTATTTGAAGGTTGACTTTGTTTGTATTAAAAACACTTTTCTTTTATTGGTCGGATGAAATATGCTAATTTTTGAGAAATATTTTGATATAATTTTTGGAATTTTGGGTTTTCATGAGCTGTATGCCAAAATCATCAGTATTAAAACAATAAAAGACCTGAAATATTTCAGTTGGTGTGCAATGAATCTAAAATATATGAAAGTTTAATTTCTATCATTACATTATGGAAAATAATGAACTTTTATCACAATATGCTAATTATTTGAGAAGGACCTGTAACTACGTATTGTGGTACTTGACAAAGGTTTGCCAAAGTAGTCCTGAGCCCATGTGGTGATATCGCTTATAGATGAATGACGATTCTTGAAGCAGTGCCGCCTGAGGATCGGAAATCCCGTTGTTCAGCTTAGGCTTGCGCCCTTGTCCTTTACGCACTGAAATTCCTCCAGATTCCTTGAATCTTTTAATTATGTTATACACTGTTGAATGTGAAATATTCAAATCTCTTCCTAACCTTCTTTGAGGAACATTGTTTTTAAACATTTCAATAATTTTCTCACGTATTTGTTGGCAAACTGGCAATCCTCTGCCCATCTTTGTTCCTAAAAGGATTAGACCTTTCTTGGATGCTGCTTTTGTACCAAATCATAATTACAATCACCTGTTGACATCACCTGTTTCAAATCACATCATTATTTAACCATTTTACCTCATTACTAGCCCTAAATTGCTCCTGTCCCAACTTTTTTTGAAATGTGTTGCAGGTCTGAATGACAGGAAAGGATGCATATTTACAAATGACATGAAGTTGACCAGACAAAACATGAAATATATTGTGTTCATATTGTCTGCAATGAAATACAAGTCAGAGAAAATTTAGAAATCACTACTTTCTTTTTTTATTTGCGTTTTCCATACCGTCCCAACTTTTTCTGATGTGGGGTTGTATAATTGCAGTGACGGGGCTCATTGAGTTTGAAGCTCATAAAAGTGCATCCATCATAAACGTAATCCACACAGCTCCAGGGGGTTAGTTAAAATATGTATTTTTCACAAAGACTGGGACAACTTAGTAAATTTAAAATATTACATAACGTAAAATAGCAACAGCTGACTGACACTGGATATACAAAAATGTATATAAAAATGTCAGAGAACTGCTTCTCCCATAAAGCTGATTTGAATCTATGTGTATTCTGAAAAGCACTATGGAAATAAACATGGCATAATGAGCAGTACAACTTTCCCCTCACACTTTTAACACTTAATTAAAATGTGATGATATAAATGCAGTAACACATGATTTCTGTTATTTCATACAGGCTTTTAACAACATTTTGAAAATGGCCACAAGTATTGGAGGTCTGAATTTGGTCATGTTTGGAAAAATAGGAGCTGGGAAAAGTGCATCAGGAAACACAATTCTGGGACGAGAAGCTTTCATATCAAAGAGAAGCTCCACTTCAGTCACACAAGATGTTGCTTTTGAATCTGGGACTGTGTGTGGACGACAGGTCACGATTTATGACACACCAGGATTCTGTGACCCAAAGATGAGTGATGAAGAGTTTCAGTTGAACTGTCTCAGTGTTCTGCAGACATGTAAATCACGTCCCTGTGTGTTTCTGCTGGTCATTAAAGCTGACAGATTCACTGAAGAAGAGAGAGAAGCTGTGGAGAAGATTGAGCAGCTGCTGGGAGAAGGTCGCCTGAAGAAAACCTGGATACTCTTCACCAGAGGAGATCAACTGGAGGAAGAAAACATGAGGATTAAAGAATTCATCAATGATACTAAAGCACTGAAGAAACTTGTTCAGAAATATGAGCAGAGATGTCATGTGTTCAACAACATGAAGAGAGGATCTAATGGGCAAGTTCAAGAGCTGCTTATAAAAATCCTCAATTCACCTCTTAATACAGAGGGCAATATACAAGACAAGATTAAGAGCGAGAGAAAAGAGATGGAGGAGAGAATCAGAGCAGAAAACGAAACAAGCAGTGGATTTAAATGTTTTTTTATCAGGCATAGAGTTTTAGTGTTTGTTATAGCCGTTATTGTAGCCATTATTGTTGTTGCTGATGCTGCTGCTCGTGCTCGTGCTGCTGCTGCTGCTCGGGCTGCTGATGCTGCTCGTGCTGCTGTTACTCCTGATGTTGCTGTTGTTGCTGTTGTTGTTGCTGCTGCTGTTGCTGCTGCTGCTGATGCTGTTGCTACTGTTGTTGCTGCTGCTGTTGCTGCTGCTGCTGATGCTGTTGCTGCTGATGTTGATGCTGTTGCTGCTGATGCTGCTACTGTTGTTGCTGCTGCTGATGCTGATGCTGATGCTGATGCTGCTGTTGCTGCTGCTGTTGTTGTTGCTGTTGTTGTTGCTGGTGTTACATATTACCTTTTATTTAACCAGAAAAGAAAAAAAAAACCTCATTGAGATTAAAAATCTCTTTTCCAAGAGCGCCCTGGCCCAGACAGGCAGCAGCACATTTAACAAGGTTACAGAAATAAAAACATATAACATCAACATATAACAATTTGTACAAGAAATAAATAATTATAAATTATAATTTTATAATAATTATAAATTATAAAAATCAGAATTTCACATATTCTCACAAGCGATAAACAACAGCAAGGATCGTCCGTCATAACTGAATCAGTCATAACATCTACAGCCAGTTTGTGTAGCTTTCATGTTGTTTAAAATGAATTTAAAATCAACCAATGAAACTGGCTCCTTAAGATTCAGCAGTGTTGCTGCTAATGCTGCTGCTGCTGTTCATGCTGTCGGTGTTGCTGATGCTGCTGCTTCTGTTTGTGTTGCTTCTAGAGTTGTCAATTACATTGCAGCCATCGCTGATTGCACTTTGATGATACGGTGAAAGGAAGAGGAGAGAAAACAACAGGAGAAAAAATAAAGGAGAAAAAAGGTAAAAAAGGAGCTTGAGAGAGTGAAATAAAAAGAAGTTTAGAGTGAAAATGCCAACAGAGAAGGATGTAGGGGAGGATTCAGAGATTGATAAAAGATCGAGCAATAACTAGGGATGCTCTGATCAGCTTTGTTTGCCTCCGATACCAATCCCGATATCTGGGAATCAGTATCGGCCGATACCAATCACTGGTCCGATACTAAGATAAAAAAAGTGCTGAATTACCTAATGAACAGTATGCCTCGCTGTGTGGAAGAGACTGGGATCATTCATTTCTGAAAGGCATTAGGCAGGCTTTGGTTAAACATTACTTTCTTAACTTTGTAAAATAACATTACAAACAGACTCAAATGTAGTGAATAATTTTTTAAATAATTGTGCACCAGTGCATTAATAGCTTTACTATTAGACATTCAAAATAAACAGGAGTCAGGCTAACTCCATCCATGACTCAAGACTTTGTCATGTATTCATGAAAAGCAAGTATATATATATATATATATATATATATATATATATATATATATATATATATATATATATATATATATATATATATATATATATAAATAAAAATTAAAAGACATTTCTTTTGAATTTATAGCGCAGCTTTTTAAGAGGTAGCCACATATGGATAGGACAGAACAAGAAATGCTATTAACTAACTTAAATGTTTATCTGTACCTCACATTAAATAATGGAAAAGCTTCAGAACATTTGGAATATAGTGCATGAAAACTTTTCTTGCTTTTTAATGATTTTGTGCCTTTTGTGGCGCTTAACAATAACACAATATTATACGCACAATATTGGATTTGGATCAGTCACCTCTGACTGATACCCAATCCGGCAAAAATGGCAGTATCGGAGCCGATACCCGATCTGAGTATTGGATCGGAGCGTCCCTAGCAAGAACAGCTGCTACATGCCAAATGGCTGGTGGAAAGGCCTGAGAAATGCCCCTCTCTGCTTAAGATGGTGTTTGAACATCTGGAACTACAGCTGATGAGACGACACCACATCAGAGACCATGAGGTAGAATATTATTGTGTTTACTCTGCTTTTGACATCTGTTGCTTGAAGTCAGTTGTTCAATCATCATTCTCTGTCGTCTGTGTCCAAACAGCAGACGCTGCGTCTCATCAGCGCTGTTTAACATGATGCTCATCAGTGTTTCAGGCTGTGTGAGGATGAGGTGAGGTCACCACTTTCTACACTTCTCTTTAACTTGCTGTTGTCAAGGCATTAACAATGTGTTATTCTTGATATCCATCAATAGCCAGGTTTCCATCCACTTTTTCCACTGTGTTGGAAAGCAAAGTGCAAGACAGTCCAGCAGAGGGCGCTAACAGTCTGTATTATCGTACAACTGCCTGATTTACTCGTTCTCAGACGGAAGTTGTTTTTAGTTGGCAGTGGAGCGGCAGGCAGAAAGAAACTAGCTCTTTAAGTGTTGTTTATACTGAAAAATCTTGCTTTGGTGGATTTGTGCATGTAGAAACCTAACCACATCGTTATCCACCTGTAACTTGAAAGAAGCAAGCTGGAATAAAAGAATAACAATGGAGAACAAAGACTTGCGCATTCTAACAGATGCCCCACAGTGATCATAACTTCAAACTAGCAACTTAATCCTTAATTACAAATTGGTCCTTCGAACTGGATTGGTGATTACTGTGAATGAAGATGGCTCGTGCTCCATCAGACAGAGACTTCAGACCAGATGATGTTCGTCCCACCGCCAAAGGAATCCTCCTGTCTGGCTAAAGGAATGTGAGGTTGATTTTTTTTTTTTTTTGCAACCTAGTCAACATCTTTTGGGAATGAAAGATAGTGGAAGATATTATGAGAGATCCACCGAGATGACGCATCTCCCCAAGAGCATCATTCCCCAAAACTGGAGCAGAGAAGACATGGAAGGAATGCCCTCAACCTCATATGTTCCCCTCTATGAGAGCACTCCGACACAATCCCAGCATACCCCGCCCATGTTAGAAGTTCTTCAGCAGCTGCAGGAGGATAAAAGGAGGTTACACCAGACTGTGTTGGATATGCAATGTCGCATGGACAAGAGTGGTGCTTTGTCACCTCATAATTCTCTGCAATTGGTACCAGAACATTCTCCCAGTGTCAGAATGAAGCAACCTATCTCAGTCTCTCCATCGATCAGCTATTGAAGAAGAGGAAGAAGAATGGCCACCACCACCTCCCCCTGTGACATCAGATGAGGGACCAAAACAGCCCAATCCTCAACACAGAGTCATAGATGTCCTGGAGGAGCTAAAGGAACGCATTCTCAAACTGGAATTGAAGCGATCATCTATTCCATCCACACCAAACTATCAACAGCCAGATGATGACACAGGACAGTCAGAGTCATGGTCAAATCCTAGTAATACTGCCCCTCTATTGCCACCTCAGAAAGACTACAGCTTCACTGATGCACAACCACGTAGCCAGGAGAGATCGTATAGAGGCCCCAAGCCTTCAATCCCATACTTCACGTGTGATGACCCCAGAGAATTTGCAAGACTGCGAATATCTTTGGAGAATATTCCCCCTCCTGATGCAACTGAGAGGTTCAAATACCAAATTCTGCTGGACCACCTTAAATTTGAAGAAGCTCTGTTAATCGCTGACTCTTACAGTAACTCTCTGTATCCTTACTCTGACACCATGGCCTCTCTTATTCAGCACTATGGCCAGCCTCACCAACTGGCTTTAAGGAGAATCGCAGAGTTGATGGATGGGCCCACTATCAGGTCAGGAGATTCTATGGGATTCCGTAAATTAGTTAGGGCACTGGTTGGAATGTTAGAACAGCTAAAACAAGAAGGATTGAACTTTAGTGTGGATCACATGTGGCCAGAATTAGCAGTAAGTTGCCCCAGGATCTCAGAGCTAACTTCAGGCGTTACCTTCATCCATTAAAGAGAGGAGTTCCCTCCTTTTTAGACTTTGCAGAGTGGTTGGAGTATGAGTTACAGATCCAAGAAGGTGAAGATGCATTGGATCGGATAGAGGCTAACAAAGAGGCAGCTAATAGGCAAAGAGACCACAGAAAAAGATGGTAAAGGAAGAAACAGACCGATGACTGTGCTCTTGGGTTTTACACAAACTACATCGGAAGCATCTTCTGTTGCGAAGTCCCCTTTGTAGTTGCCTGAGAAGTCCAGACTGTACTGCCCTTACTGCTGTAATAACCTGTACAATCTTGATGACTGTTCTAATTTCTCTCATCTTACTAAGCAGCAGCAGAAACAGTGGGTGATAAACAACAGCCGCTGTTGGAGATGCGGCTGCAGCCTCCAAGCAGCACAGTGTCATCTGAGAGTCAGCTGTAGCACCTGCAAAGGCAAATATCTGAAAGCTCTTCATGATGTAAACACCAGAACAGGAGAACAGACAAAAGGGGAGAAATCAAGTGCTCAAACACTTTGCGGACTTGTGAATTCCTCCACTGACATTCTTTATCTGGACAGAAAAGCTGGATGCAACCAAGTCTTTCTTAAAATCAGTAAAGTTCTCCTGCATAACGGCAGTCATACCATCGAAACTTACACTATCCTAGATGATGAATCTGAGCGAACCATTCTTCTCCAGGAGGCAGCAGTGAAGTTGAGACTCCAGGGTCCTTCTGAGAACCTTACACTAAGAACAGTGCAACAAGACCTATGAGTGATACAAGGTTCATCTGTGTCTTTCACCATCTCACCAGCCAGCCAACCTGAGAGAGTCTATAAGATCGGGGGAGCTTTCACTGCAGCTCAGTTGGGTCTAGCGGAGCATACATATCCGGTGGAGCGATTGCAGCGCAAATACAGATACCTGAGAAAATTGCCCTTGCCAGAGATCAAATGTGCCCAACCTCTCCTTCTCATTGGATCAGACTTTCCACACTGAATAACTCCAATCGAACCAGTAAGATTAGGACCACCTGGAGGGCCCGTGGCGGTAAAGACCACACTCGTCTGGACACTTCAAGGCACTACTAAGTACTTACCACTGTGAAATGGAACACAGACATGCTTGTTTACTGCAACACTCTGTAGGATTACCTATGAACAGGCCTTGACCAAATCCAGGCATCACATTCCAGACCTCCGGAGACCCATCCTTTCCCACCATTAGCGAATCATAAAAATGTATCATTTGCCATTTGGGTGAAGACAACACCGTTTTATTCCCCCAATTGGCCTTATCTTAAACCAGCGCCAGGAAGAGTGAGCACGTGACTTGTCGTTCCCCTTTGTTCCACGGATTATCATCTAGCGGAACTCCGGGAAGGACACGCCACCTCTCTGAACCCCAAGCATAAATTCAGAGTCTTATCGCCACGGAGACCCGCTAAGAGCTTTTCGGCCCAAAATTCACCTAGACAGTAAACAGACACATGTCCTCTCCCCTCCTTTCTTTACTGGGACATTCCAGAGACCTTTTGAACCTCACACAAAGAACTCTTACTAATCAGACAAAGTCTAATATAAAACCTGATATTCCATAATATGAATTAACCACAATCGGAACCTCACATATACAATATGTATCATGTATGTTTATATAGCCTATGTGTTTCATAACGTGTCAAACTGTTATTGCTACCTATTCGTGCAAGTTCCTTCATCTTTGTTATAACAAGTAACTACCAAACGATGCTTCAAACATATACCAAGGTATGATGTGCATTCTTCTATAACCTGTGTTGCCTAAGCTCACAGACAGTGAACATAAAGTTAATGATATTATTTCCGTTGGCCACGGGGAGTATCACTAGTCAAAATTGATAAATACTGTAATTTCAACATATCGGCGGACCAATAGTTGATAACGTGGTAAATATTAATTTTGTATAATTTTTATTTAATATGGTTCTTTTCACTGTAATTCAATACCCTTTTTAGTTATTTGATCAGAATCAATTCCTTACAACTTTCCATCAGCTGAACTGCACCACAATGTGGAAAAGCTTTGGCAGCTCGACATCTTGCCATACAAGAATGAGAAGTTAGTGACCAGGTCTAGACAGCATCAGAGTGCAATGGAACTTTTGCAGACGAAGACCGTTCGAGTGAACATAAATGGAGTACAGTGAAATGCCACACCTTTACTAAGGGTGAAGTCCATGCCCACTTTGTCTGCCTCACCAACTTCAGTTCTTGCTAACCTAAGGAGTACAGAAAAGCGCCTCCTTCCGGATCCAGACCGTGCCACAGCATACAACTCAGAAATTCAGAAACTTGAACAGGCAGGATATGACTGTTCAGTGGCGGCTGTTGGAAAGCAAAGTGCAAGACAGTCCAGCAGAGGGCGCTAACAGACTGTATTATCGTACAACTGCCTGAACCAGTACCATCATCAAATCGCCTATTATTGCTGGCACCTGAACTTGATAAAGAAGTGTACATCATTCGTGTCGGTGGAAGACTTCGTAGATGTAACAGCTAGAACCAGAAATGATTCATCCAATTGTTCTGAACCCAAAGCACCCAGTTACTAGGATGCTCATTTGGCATGTTGACAATAACTCAAAACACCCTGGTTTTGAACGACTATATGGGGAATTACAGCGTAAGTACTGGATACTTCGGGGCCGCGAAGCTGTTCGGAAAGAGCAGCGTGCCTTTCTGGAATGTCAGAGATGGAGAGCCCACCCAGTCATTCCTCAGATGGCAGATCTACCTTCTGCCTGGCTCCGCTTGCAGTGGCCTGCATTCTTTACTGGAGTGGACTGCTTTGGCCCCTTCTTAGTAAAAATAGGTCGCCGCAACGAAAAGAGATGGGGGATCCTATTTAAATGTTTAACTGCAAGAGCAGTACACATTGAAGTCTTGACTAGCCTAGATACAGACTCCTTTCTAATGGCCCTAAGGAGGTTAGTTTCTTGCAGGGGCAAACCTGCTGAATTACCATCCGACCAAGGGACTAATTTTAAAGGTGGTGAGCGAGAACTCAATGACACATTCAAAGTGTGGGTTAGAAAGTGTGGTATAACTCAATGACACTTTCAAAGTGTGGGTTAGAAAGTGTGGTATAACTCAATGACACTTTCAAACCCTAACCCACACCCTTCATTGCAAACTCAACTGGCTGAGCACCAGATCAAGTTTCTCTTCAACCCCCCTAATGCACCGCACTTTGGAGGTACCTGGGAAAGGGAATACGTTCCATAAAGACAGCATTAAATGCCACCCTCAATGCCCAGACCGTGACTGAGTAAATGCTCAACACAATTCTCATCGAAATCGAAGAAATTTTAAATTCCAAGCCCCTATGTTATGTCTCCTCTGTGTGACGGGTCTCCTGTTACTATTGCTGTTGCCGACCGGTGGGTGTGGCTGAGATGCTCATCAGGAGAACGATGTGCACCTGGGCAGGCTCCTTGAGCAAATTATGTGCACCTGTTCCTTCCTCTATTTAATTTGAGCCTTTGAGAGTCAACAGGAGGCTTGAGGGACTTGGAGAGAGCTTCTGGTCGTGCAACACCATCATGAAAGCGTCCTGAGTTGTTTGCTCCCTTTCAGTTTCGTTATGGGTTTGTTTACTTTCTTTTGTTATTATTTTGAATTGATCCTGTCTGACATATTAACATCATTTGTCCGACAGAGATTGTAGTAATATATTTTATTATTTATGTAAATAAACCTTACATGTTGCAAAACCTCACCAACCTACTATGTCCTCTACTTATTTGTCACGGCTTTGAGCCGGTCGTCCAGCCAATTTGTTAAAAAGTTTGTTCATTATTTGACGATTGGCTGGACCCAGTTACCCCAAATCTCCTTTTGATGGAACGGCTAGATCTTTCATTGCCACAAACCATATACCATGATTCCAATCTACTCAGTTGAAGGCGCTGGAGGGCCTGTCAAGTCCTTGCTGACAGATTCTGGGCACCTAAAAAACTACCTGCCGTCATTGCAAATATGGGAGAGATGGCAAACCGACACAGAACCCCTCAAACTAAACACAGTGGGGCTCATAGTGGACCCTCAGCTGCCCAGAGCACTATGGCCAGATAATCAAAGTGTTTTCAGGAGCAGGTGGGTGAATACACACAGCAGAAGTTAAGGTGAATAAACGGACCTATATCAGATCTGTTAACCGTCTTATCCACCTTCCCGCTGTTTCAGATGATCAGGACAAAGGGTTGACCCAATAACCGCAAATTTGTGGAACAAATATGGGGTGGCTGTTGGAAAGCAAAGTGCAAGACAGTCCAGCAGAGGCGCGCTAACAGTCTGTATTATCATACAACTGCCTGATTTACTCGCGTTCTCAGACGGAAGTTGTTTTTAGTTCGTAGTGGAGCGGCAGGCAGAAAGAAACCAGCTCTTTAAGTGTTGTTTATACTGATAAATCTTGCTTTGGTGGATTTGTGCGTGTAGAAACCTAACCACATCTTTATCCACCTGTAACTTGAAAGAAGCAAGCTGGAATAAAATAATACAAATGGAGAACAAAGACTTGTGCATTCTAACAGATGCCCCACAGTGATCATAACTTCAAACTAGCAACTTAATCCTTCATTACACACTGTTTTGTTATCGACAAAGTTAATATGCGTTACAAAAGATTGCACAATTTGCTTTGTCCAGCTGTGTCCATCCAATGGGCCTTTTATAGATAAAATGGTGTGCGTAATGATGTAATTCCAAAAAAAAGCATTGTTGCATAGGTTTAGTTGTTCACATTAAAACAGAGTGGCAAGGCATAGCGCTGAAAATATTCCCCTAATAAATGGGACACCACTACTACACATTACACGTCATCATACCCCATTTCTTTTATTAGTGTCCTGTGACATTTAACCAGTATGAACAGCAGAGAAGTGCGTAGGCTATATCTAACAGAAATCAGGCACGAACACATTTAACAGATTACTCACTACCAGCATAGCTTTGTGCTGTATTTGGACTGTAACGCGGCGCTGCTTTCAGTTCAAAAACATGAGCTATCGAGTTTCATAAGACGATACAGAACATACAAGACTGCTGAAGCCGCTTTTCCGGCGGGCCAAACTCTTCTTCTTGTTTGTTAACCTTTCCATTCCGTGCCGATCCGAGCTGGCCGGTCTGAATATGGCTTCGTTTTCTACTGTGGTGCTGTGATAATGGAGCTCTTTGCAATGCAATATAAACGAGTCAGGTGTTGCCTTGGTAATCTGAGTTTACAGATGATAAGAGATGTAAATAGCGACTGTGTTATGAAGGATGACCAAATATTTCTATTAATGTGTCCACATCACTCAAATAGTGCATTTAGCAAGCTACGGAGAAACTGGCAGCCAGGTGACACACAAGTGATCGATCCCGAGTGGCAACATCAGTACACACACTGTAGCAGCACAGTAGTCTGTGTATGCAGGGAAACTCCTCATACCCCTTCGTCTCAAGTGTGGTCCTGAAAAATCTCCATTTGAAGGGCTAACTGGCCCTTACCCCTACCACTCCAGCCAAAAGATAATCGAGACACCCCTATCGAAGGGGAAGGGGTAGAAATGGGTATAGGCCTTATTCTGTCATGTGACGCCACAGTTCTTTGCGATAAAGCTGTTTTTCTTAAAAGTGTTTCCAAACTAGTTTTCGTGACATTTGAAGTGTCGACATATAATTTATACAGTGAAGTTAAGTGGAAAAAGATTGTGGTAACACTTTACAATAAGGTTGTATTAGTCAACATGAACTAACCATGAACAACACCTCTGTTCAGCATTAGTTAATCTTTGTTAACGTTAGCTAATAAAAATACAGCTGTTCATGTTAGTTCACATTGCATTAACTAATGTTAACAAGATTGTATTAATGCATTTGTAAATGTTGAAATTAACATTAACAAAGATAAATAAATGCTTTATAAGTGCTGTTCATTATTAATTCATGTTAACTAATGCATTAACTAATACAACCTTATTGTAAAGTGTTACCAAGATTGTAGACAAAAAATGATCGATAATTGGCATTTTCATCAGCTGTAAACATCTTGATGCGCTAAACCCATCATGGATGTAAACCTGGATAACGCCTATTTGACCTTCTCTCTGCAACAGATGGTGGCGTTTGCTCCTCTCACTGTTGATCATCATCACTGTCATCATGCTCATTATATGATTAAAATATGTGTTAACTAAGCACAAAGAACATTTTAATGACACTCATTGGCTTTATTAAATCCCACTTGATTATTTCTAAGATCAGTGTCATTTGTTTTCCAGTAGACCTCGAGTATGCAGAAGGCAAGAGAGGACATGCAGCTCAAGCTAAAACAAGAGGTATGTTATTTCTTTAACAGACTTTCTTCAAAGAATTTGCTTTAGTTTAACGTATAAAGTGATATTTTAATGAATAAAATGATGACCACAAGCCTATTATTACATGCTTAACATTTAAATGTTAAATGTGTTAATGTAAATCATTTATTTGTATGTGGTTGAGTGGACTTTTTAATGTTTTTAAAAATACATTATTACTTTCTTAGCTCCTGGAAATGATAAAACACAAAGACTTTTGCTCGTCTGGATCCTGGTTCTGGTCTTGGCATCCATTATCTGCCACACTCTTCCGACTACGCCATGTGACAGCGGGACGCCAATCACTTCCACCAGAAACGCTCTCTCTGTACCATCCATGGCCTCGGACCCGCTGGGGTTACCACCTGACGTGAGAAGGTCGTCGGCAGAGGTGAAGAGGACAAAGAGGCGGCCTTCGATTGTGTCTTCGGCGTCGAGGAAATAGACCTCCCTTGCTTGGAATAACTATGAGCAGCGTACGATCTTTACAGAACAAAAGTGAGGAACTGCGTCTAAAATCCAAAGTCTGCTTTCCTGGTAGTTTGAACTGGATGGCTTTCCAACTGGTTCGGGTCGATTGTTCGGCAGCATTGGGCAGGAACCGAGGTGGGGGTGTGTGCGTGTCTGTGATTGATAACTGGTGTAGCTGCTTCACTATAAGATCCATAACAGTGTAGCCCTGATATTGAACTGCTTTGTCTAAGCTTAAGGCCATTCTATCTACCCAGAGAGTTGAGTAACATTATCTTATGTGGGGTTTATATTCCACTCTCTGGTAATGCAGTAAGAGCGGAGCATATTAATGTTCAGCAACAACTTCTACGTGTGTGTGTGTGTGTGTGTGTGTGTGTGTGTGTGTGTGTGTGTGTGTGTGTGTGTGTGTGTGTGTGTGTGTGAGTGTGTGAGAGTGTGTGTGCTTGAGTTTGAAAACAGTGCGGTAGTCTCTCAAATATCAGGTAGTAATTTTCTTTCTTTTGGTTACACTGTTTGGGTATTGTATCAATTTAATAGTCTTTTATGTTATGTGAAGCTGTAGGAAAGGATGCCACCTTTTCTTTTTGTAACACTTTTATCCCTGTTTTTGGTTAGTCAGGGAGTGGAGGGAAGTTTATGATGTTTATTTCTTTTCTTTTACATGTATAGGTCATTTAGTTCTCCTTACAAAAGTTAGGCAACCTTATGTTTATTGTTTTGGCTAGACCCTTTCCTGAAGACTGATTGCTTCCATTTTTTTTCTTTACTACCTTGAAAATAAATTCTTAATTTGCCTAATCTAGTCGTTGACTCACATTTCTGGGGCAGAGGACTGAAGGGATATCCTCCACGTTTAAGTTTCTCTAAATCAAAATATTTAATTTATTCCTGTTACCCTCTCCAAACCCTAGACTGGGAGAGCTTGTAACATACCACAAAACCAAGGCCACCATTAGCGAGCTATGACCACAATTTGAATTTTTCATTTTTCATTTATTTGTTAAAAATAAAAAAACTTGAGATGATTTTGTTTTTGAGGGGACCTCAGAAAAAACATACATTACATACATACATACATACTAGCAAAACAAAGACAGAAGCTCTCCATCGCATTAAAACCACTCTTAACTTCCCCAATCCAACCATTCAATATCAATCAATAAACAGTTAAGGTTATTCATATGGACAACGTATATATAATAAATAATAATACAAATAAATAAAAATAAATAAATGAATACATAAATAAAATAAAAATACATCAATTAAGATAACAATAATAATAATAATTGCAGCTTCTAAGAAATTGATTAAGAAGAGAAATCTTAAAGTAATGAACAGATGAGATAGATCTCAAAGACCTATGTAAACCATTCCAATCAGAGCTTTTGAATTTAAAAGCTCTCCTCCCAGTTTCTTTAGTTATATTTGGTACACAAAAAAAAAGATGGTCTGTGTCTCTTAAACTATAGGTTGATTGATATGGAATCAAGTGTTGTTTCAAATAGGATGATTAATTTGAGAAAATACATGAACAAACTGCAACCAGTGAAAATGTCATCTAGCATTTAGTGAAAGAAGATTCAGTGACTGATACATTTGACAATGATGAGTTCTAAATGGACACCTCAGAACAAAATCTGAAGAGTTCACATTCAAAGATTTGAGAGTGGTATCGGCTGTGTTCTTATAAACAACATCCGCATAATAAATTATAGGCAATAATAGTTGAGTAATAAATTAATCAAATCTGTTTTGTAAAACAATTAATTGAACGGTATAATATTCTTCAGCTACAATTTATATTTTTTTTACAATAGAATCAATATGAGGTCTGAAGGTCAGTTGGGAGTCAAGCCAGAGGCCCAGATATTTAGACTCATCAACATTCTCTAGAGGTGTACCATCCAGACATTTAACCTCAAGAGAATTATTTTGCTTATGAAATGCAGATCTGGTTGCAAAAAGCATGCTATAAGACTTTTTTATTCAATAAAAGCAGATTAGAAGAGAACCAGGTTTGAATAAGATTGAAATCAAATTGAAGTGAGATTTGAATCCTAGATATATCATGATTAGATGTATACATAACTGTGATAACTGATCTGATAGCTGAATCTGACAGTCTGAGCATATTTGTGGTAATCATTTATAAAAATGGAAAATAAAAGGGGCCATAGGGAAGAACCCTGAGGGACACCCTTTTCCATTATTCTAGGCTGGGAGAGAGCAGCATTAAAAAAACACGCTTTGACTTCTGTAATGAAGATATGAATTAAACCAGAGAACAGCTGTGTAACGAAGCCATAGCTGGAGTCGGATCAGAATCCATGTTGCAGAGGTAATTTATTGGGAGAGACAAAAATGATCAAACAGTGCAAGACGGCAGGCAAAAGGCGTGATCAAAGTCCAGGCAAGGTTCAGCAACAATACTGGGCAGGCAGACAGCAAACGGAATCCAAACGATAGGCAGAGAGAAGATCCGGTAAACAGGCAAGAGGGTCAAAACATTGACAAACACAATAGCAATGGAAAATGCTTGGTAAGGCAGAATAAACTGGCAATACTTTGCAATATAAAGCTACAGACAGGAAGTGAGACTACAAACAGGAAGTGTCACTAGAACTCAGGCGATGGCTCCCTCTGGTGGAGGAATGAACTGTTCCTGGGCTGAAGTGTTACAAGCTGATTTAGAAAGACCAATAGCATACAATTTAAGAGAATATAATGATTGACCACTGGTGGTCCAGTGGGTTAAACCATGGAACTGATATGCAGAAGGTTGCTGAGCAAGGCACTTTACTCCATGTTGCTCCAGGGGGATTGTCCCTGTAATAGGGGCACTGTAAGTCGCTTTGGATAAAAGCGTCTGCCAAATGCATAAATGTAAATATGACCATATCAAGTACCTTAGTAAGGTCAATAAAAAGTGCACCAGTAGACCTGTTGTTATCTTGTGCTGAAAAAAAAAAAATTGTTAAATGCTGTAAGGGCTGTTATTGTAGAGTGCTTTGGTCTAAATCCAGATTGATTTGGAGTCAGGAGGGGAAAATCATTAATATATTTAGACAGTTGCTTAAAAATAAGCTTTTCCTAATATATTATATATAATATATATTAGCTAAATATATTACTAATTATGGAAATAGGTCTATAATTGTTGACATCAATTAAATCACCTCCTTTGTGTAGTGGTATTACTTTTGGACATTTACACACTAATGAAATTACACAGGTGGAAAGTGATAAATTAAATAAATCACATTTATTTAAATGTGAAATGCTAGGACATGAGAAGAAAGTTTAATGAACTTAATGTCCAGATCATCAACACCAGCGCCATTCGAAGATTTTATTTCTAAGATGCCTGTTGAACATCAGAAGGATGAATTGTTGAAAATGAGAATGAAGTATTGTTCACAATATTTGTTATGTTAGAATAGGAGATGTCAGATGAACAACAAATAGAAGAAAAGTGCTTGTTAAAGGCACTGGCCATTAAAAAGGTTCAGTGGTAATGTTATTGTTAAATTTAAGTTTGGAAGGAAGACTTGTATTGGTTTTGTTAATTAAAGAGTGAAGTCTCTTCCAAAATTGCTTAGGGGTTTTGATGTTATCCGATAACGAGTGCTTATAGTCATTTGATTTTGCATTCCTTGTTTTAGTTGTACAGGCATTTCTTAGTTATATTCAGACCTGTGTTGTGTGGTATTTGACCTAGGCTTTATCTCGTTGTTTAAATAAATGTATTAAATCACAGTCAATCCACGGTAAATGACTACCCTTGACCTTAATAGATGTCCAAGGTGCATGTTTATCTATGAACCTCAGAGAGAAAGAAGTTCCAGGCGTCTTCAACATAAGGGATTATTTGAAATCTGGACCAGTTAATGCTAATTAAATCTTGGATGAAGGCCTCTGTGTTCAGTTTCTTACACTGCCTTATCCTAATTACTTTAGGTGGAAGACAGGGTGGTCTTATTTTCCAAACACAAAAAAAAAACAATTAAGTGGTCACTAAAACAATCAGGTAGTACACCAGATTGAGAGATTTGGGTGAGTAACCAAAATCCAATCCAGAAGAGAATTAGATTTATTAACTACCCTAGTTGGATCAGTAATGAGTTGAGTAAGGTTTAGACCATTAAAAAAAAAATTCTTATGAGAAGACGAACCCTCCAGCCAATTACGATTGAAATCATCCAGTAAAATCAACTTGTATACATGGTCTAAAGAATTAATAGTAGCAAGAATACAATTTGTCTATTCAACAGGGGAATTTGGGGGAAAACCGACTTCAGCCCATACCTTTCCATATCTTGGAACACTTGTTCAAGGTGGAGTAGATGAGCTGCAAAGTCCGGGGAGAAGAAAATAACGTCATCCAAGTATACCAGCGTGGAGTCGACCAGTTGTCCTCCCAGACACCGCTGAAAGTTTGGAGGAGCGTTGCAGAGTCGAACAGCATCCTATTCCATTCGAAGAGGCCAAAGCGGGAGGTTATAGCGGTCTTCTCCCTATCTCCCTCTTCTACCTGGACCTGCCAGTACCCACTGGATAAGTCCAGCGTGGAGTACCAAGCGTCTTGGGTTAGGCTTGTGAGAGAGTCCTCAATTTGTGGTAGTGGGAAGGCGTCTTTCTTAGTCAAACTGTTCAGCTTCCGATAGTCCACGCAGAACCTCCAAGCTCCACTCTTCTTCTGCACTAAGACAATGGGGGCCGCCCAGGGACTACTGCTCTCAAGGACAATTCCTCCCTCCAGCATCCCTCTAAAAAGGGCACGAACCTCTGAATAAAGTGTTGGTGGTACTGGACGATACCGCTCCCGACTTGGGACTGTGTCCCCCGTGGGCATCTGGTGTCTCACAATGCTAGTAGAGCTGTAATCCTCTTCATGGGTGGAAAACACATGCGCCACTTACTCAAAAGGCCCTGGAGCTGACGCCGCTGGTCCTCCTCTAGTCCTTCTCCCCACAGGGACTCCCTTGCCAGATGGACCGGCATCCCACCTTCGACTGGGTCTGTTCGCTGATCCTCTTGCGCAATAGCCACTTCAACCACCGCAGCATCCACTCGGATGAAACGCACATCTCTGCTTTCTCGCACTTGCTCCACTGATGTCACCCGGACCAGTTGCTGATGACGGTGGAGGCAAACTGGATATGGGCTAGTATTCCGCACTCTCACAGACACCCGCCCTCGGCGGACTACAGCAAGCCAACCTCAACAGCCCGAAAATCCCCGTGCGGCTCCACAAGGATCCAGTCGTCTGGTCTATCCGAACGGGCTGGCAACCGAGCCGTGGGCCAGTTTTCTTAAAATTGAACGTTTAAGGAAAAAACCTCTGGCGCCTAAAGGGTTAAAGAGCACATGTGAGTTCATAATGGAGAGAAGCCTCGTGTGATCAGTGCGGAAAGAGTTTCAAACAATCATCAGGCCTTAAAGGAACACTCCACCATTTTTAGAAATAGGGCTTTTTCAACTTCTTTCCTACATTTAGATATGTTGGCAAATGCATTTTTGTCTTTAGTTTGGCAGGGACGCTGTTAGCTTAGCTTAGCATAATGAATGGAATCCTATGTTGCCAAGACTAGGTGATTTCCTAGGCAGATTTTGACTTGGGACTATAATATAGGAAGCACAGGCGAAGCACTGCTACTTGGGTGCAGAGATATCACACACGTTTGGGGATTTCATGTGTTGCGTGATATCTAGTAGCAGTGCTTCGCCTGTGCTTCGCCTGTGCTTCGCCTGTGCTTCACCCTAATATAGTCCCAAGTTAATATCTGCCTAGGAAATCACCTTGTCTTAATCTGCATCGCTATTTGTATTCGTTGTGAATACGCAGGCTACAAGAAGTGATTAGGTAGGGGGGGTTTTTGGATTATTTTACTCTGAACATGCTAGCTGGACACATAAGATTCCATTCATTATGCTAAGCTAATCTAGCGGCAATCCTGCCAAACTAAAACAATGCATGCACTGAGACAAAAATGCATTTGCCCACATATCTAAATGTAGGAAAGATGTTGAATAAGTCCTATTTCTAAAAACGGTGGAGTGTTCCTTTAAAAAACAATTAAGGATCCACACTGGAAAGAAGCCGTATGCATGTGATCACTGTGGAAAGAGTTTCACACAATCATCAGGTCTTAAAGCACATATAAGGATCCACACTGGAGAGAAGGACACACTGTGACAAGAGATTCATTCAGTCAGGAAACCTGAAAACACATGAGAGGATCCACAGCAGAGAGAAACCTTACAAGTGTTCACACTGTGACAAGAGATTCAACCAGTCAACAGATCTGAAAACACACGAGAGGATCCACAGCAGAGAGAAGCTGCACAAGTGATCCTGGGCGATTCCTCCGAGGAGGCAAGGGAGGCAGTGCCTTCTCAAAAGAAAAACAGGATGACAATACATTCGATATTACAGAACACTAAACTGGCTCTATCTCTCTCTCCTCTCACCGATGGCTAGTGAGCTCACTGGTGCTGTATCACTGGTGTCATCAGTGGTGGGTGAGGACAGACCTCGGGGTGTACAGTAGAACATAGTAAAGCGCTTTATAAACACATCATTCATTCATTCATTAGTGTCCTAACAGCCATGATGAGCAACAGGACATTTTGTTGGTTGGTCTCACATCATGTCTGTTTGTTTTGGGCAGAACTATCAGAAAGCATCTGGAAGGAGAGGATTTGTTAGTTAATAACAGGCTTCACGGTTTTTGAATTTCGGATGTAGTATTCAAGGACTGGAAAACCTATGTGAAAGCAAACATTAGTCTTTAAAAGTGCTTAAATTAATCTCAATTTAGGAGTAGTTCAAGAAGAGAAACTGACACATTTCTGCTGATCCATAAGCGCACTGTCCTAGAGTGAAAGGGCATTTTCATTCAGTGAGTCGTTGTTGTTCAGACGAATGCAAAAGATCGCCCATGACGAGCAGTTCTTACACAGCTTCCCTGTTCTTAAAAATGGTTTTAATTCAGTAATGTGATGAAGTTAGGTTATATATAAATAGGCTATATTGATGTTTATTAAACACATTATTAATTTATAAAATTTTTTACAAAAATGTATTTATTTTGATGGCTGATTTGTTGATGGATTATGATTTCTTTCTAAATTAACTTGTTTATAATGAGTTCACTGCTTTTATTAAAAACTGAACAATGTGCCTGTAGGGTTCTCTGATGATCAATAGTATTAATTATGTTAAGATAATGTTAACATATATGATTAACTAAATCCTATAAAATCATCTGCTTCCGTCTATTGCAGATATAGATATTCATACATACATGCGTATAATTACGTTTGCAGACGCACAGGCAAATTTTGAATGTTCACAACACAAAGCGCTTTCACGACCAGCTTTCTGTTAGGAAATGGCGGACGGCTAACGTATAGCGGCCCACAGAAACAGTCGCTAATGAGGCATCTACATATATATATATGGTTGTCCCCACATGCTTGAAGGCTACCACCATCATTCCAATTCGGAAGAAGTCATTGCCATCCTGCTTCAATGACTACCGTCCAGTCGCACTTACTCCCATCCTCATGAAGTGCTTTGAACGACTACTAGTCATGCACCACATCAAGTCTGCCATTAAGTATTGATGATGATATAACCATCAAATAGTTCACTGATCTCATCCAGTGTTCAATCCCTTATCAAAAGTGCTACATTATAAACAGACTTACAGCAATAGTTCCAGCAGCAATCAGGTATAATGTAATGCAACAAAAAAGAGTTACAGCATCATTTAGACACACAGTTATCAAAAATCAGCACATGAATCTCAACAATGGTGACAATAAAAAAGGCCATTCAGCTGCATAATTTATTCATGCTGCAGTGCATGCTGGGAATTTTGTACTATGCTGGCACCCAGCGTGCATTGCCACATGAAACTTTTGACTGTCACCACTGTTGAGATTCATATGCTGATTCATATTAACTGGATGAGATCAGTGAATCAGCCGAATCCATGATGATTATGGCATCATCACAACAGCCAAAAACACTTCCTCTTGGCTACTTCTTGCCAGAGAAAAACTGATGTTCAAGAGTCAGAGTCCAGTTAAAGCAAACACTGACCACCATAATAAAACATCTACGTCTCTGCTAATTCTCAACAAGAACGTTTGCACATCTATGAAAGAAATCATGTCAAACTGGCTTTTAAACTGAAGTCAGCTGTAGTTTGAGTATTTCTGCTTGTCTCTTCTCTTTTTTCTGTTCTTATTTCTCTGTTCTTTATTGATTTAGCTTGTCAGGTGTTCATGTTCATTCACTTCTTTTTCACTCACTCTGTCAAGTGCACTATACTAGTAAACTAATGTTAATAGTGAATGAGGGTATAGGGTGTGATTGAGAACACAGCCTCTGAGTGTCATTTTTTACAGCAAGGTTTTACAGTGTGAAAAAGGGAATTAGGGATGTGCATTTAAAATAGCGAAAATAACGAATTATTAAAATATTTTCAAGTTATAACCTCTATTTCTCTCATGAAGCATCACATTTCAGTAGAAAGTCCTATTGCATAACAAAACAATGACATGCAGATATAACATTATTGTTATGTGTAGGGCACAAGAGGGCGCTGCTGTCACTGCTCTACGTGGCTTAATGTACAGAGACAGTGACATTCAGGGCCAGGAGCTCGATAATTCACATTATATACAGGCAAGCAGAAGAAACCAGAGAAAACTCAACACACAAACATGAGCATGCCACACACTTACTCCATAGAAATCATTATATAGATTATGATTCATATTTTGAGATGGAGATAGGACATGAGCGCTTTCATTTCAAGCTAATATAAAACACATTCCTGATCCTCAGAATCCCATTCATGAATTCCCTTTCCCAGGCATGAAGAAAATCCCCTGCTAGACTGTCTCTGAAATCCCCTGAGCAGACCGTGCCTGAAGGAAGGCGTTCGTAACCTGTTCTGCAGGTGATCTGTTGGATTGGGAGTTAAAGATGATCCACACACACATCTCTGCATAGACATTAGAAGGAGCAAGGGTTTGAAGAGTGAAGTGTTTTAGCAGGTTCCCAGGGCATGTTCCCTTGTGAGGTCTGTTTGATTATTTCTGCCGTCTGCCTCCATTATATAAGACTGCTCATTCCTCTCTGTAGTAGTTTGAGTGCAATTTTGTTCCTGTTGTATATGTTTATGTTGAGTTGGAATTACCCGCGTAAAGATGAGTGTGCTGGCCTATGGCAGAGTTCTGTGGTTGAATGTCAACCCTGTACTAACCGTGTTTGTGTCAGTAAACTTCCTCACCTGCCTCCTCCTCTCCTGTGTGGTTTTATTGATGACAAGTTACCACATATTTTGGCGACGAGGATGCCGTTGGTAAACGCGTGAGTTGTATAATGCAGTAATGGAAGAGGACAGTGATCGACTACCGATGTGAAACATGGCAACTATTGGGACAGTAGCAGCATTTGATGAGAAAACACAGTCCTGGGAAGAGTACAGACTGGTTTGCGGAGTTAATGACGAACGAATCCAGAGGCGGTTGTTATCGGAACAAAATCTGACCTTTGAAAATGCGCTGAAAATAGCACTTTCCTTGGAGGCGGCGGATAAAAATGCACAGGACCTGCGAAATAACAGCGGCATGTCACAAGTTGCGCAATAGCAGCACAGCTGACAGCCGAGTGAACCGAGAACAAGAAATGCAAGCCAGTGCATCAAGTAAGTCATGTTACAGATGCAAAGGAACTAATCACATTGCACCTGATTGTAGGTTTAAAACAGAGAAGTGTCACGCATGTGGTAAATTTGGTCACATATCATGAGCTTGCAGGAATAAGGGGAAAACGGCCAGTAGAGGGAGAGAGAGAGACAGCAGGGATAAAGAGAGCCCAAGACGACGTTATCGTACAAATAAAGTGGAGGAAAGTGACAGTGATGATTCTGACACATTCACACTGGGTTGTATTAAGGAATATATTGGTAAAGTTAACAGTGGAAATCCAGCTAAAGTGCAGCCATATACAGTGGATATGCAAATGGATGGGCACAAAGTGAAGCTAGAAATAGACACTGGATGTATTCTTACCATTTTGAATGAGGAAAAATTCAAGAAAAAGTGAAAGGAACGCCAAACTAAGACCGACTGAAATTAAACTGGAAACTTATACGGGCCAACCAATCAAAGTGAGAGGCACTTGCCAGGTTACAGTGGAGTACCAAGAGCAAAAAAAATACTCCCTGTTGTGGTAGTGGCTGGCAGGGGTCCAAACCTGTTGGGAAGATGCTGGTTATCAGAATTAAAATTATCTTGGGACCAGATTAAAAATGACTGAAGATTCAAACAGAAGATGATTTATTACGCAGGGTGCTGGTGAAATACAGTGAAGTCTCTAAAGAGGGCCTGGGGATATTGAGAGGGGTTCAAGCAAAAATTCATGTTTCCCCAGATGCAGTGCCGAGGTTTTTCCGCCCCAGGTCAGTGCCCTATGCAATGTGAGCTAAAGTGGATGAAGAGATAATCCGCCTGCAAAAGGAGCAAGTTATCTGACCCATAAAGTACTCTGAGTGGGCTGCCCCTGTGGTTCCAATTCTGAAGACTGATGGCTCCATAAGGCTCTGTGGTGACAATAAGTTGACTGTTAAAAGAGCAGCATCCCTAGAGCAGTACCCAATACCCCGCTTGGAGGACACTGTCTGGAGGTAAAAAAGTTCTCTAAATTGGACCTGAGTCATGCCTACCAGCAGGTGGTGGTTGATGAGGCGTCTCAAAAGTATTTGACAATAAATACTCAACGAGGTCTGTTCACCTACCAGAGGTTACCTTTCAGAGTGGCATCAGCTCCTGCTATTTTTCAAAGAATAATGGAAGGACTGGTGCAAGGGATTCCTAAAGTAGTCGTTTTTTTTTTGGACGATATCTTGATAACAGGCAGGGATACTGCAGATCACTTAAAAAACCTGGAGGCAGTGTTGCAGAAGCTGGACGGGGCTGGGCATAGACTCAAAAGAGATAAGTGCGTGTTCATGCAGGATGATGTTGAGTATCTTGGTCATAAAGAGAACGCTCAAGGTCTACAGCCTGTGGAAAAGAAAGTGAGGGCAATTGTAGAGGCCCCAGCTCCATCTAATGTGTCAGAACTAAAGGCCTACCTGGGGTTATTAAACTACTATGGGAAATTTCTACCAAATTTAGCGACCTGCCTGGCACCGCTGTATGAGCTTTTAAAAAAAGGGAAGCGCTGGGAGGATGTTGTTACAATCTACGAATGTCCTGATACATTATTCGGCAGACAGGGATTTAGTATTAGCATGTGATGCATCATCCTACGGGGTAGGGGCAGTGTTATCGCACAGGTTGGAGGATGGCAGCGAACGACCACTAAGTTTCATGTCTCGCACACTGTCAGCAGCGGAAAAAAGATACTCGCAACTAGATAAAGAGGGGCTTGCAGTAGTTTTTGGAATACAGAAGTTTCACAAGTACCTGTATGGGAGGTCATTTACTATTTGCACAGACCACAAACCATTGATTTCACTCTTTAATGAGAAAAAACCCATTCCCCAGATGGGCTCTCTCCTACGACTATAGCATGGTTTTCAGGCCTGGCAAGGCTAATGTCTGTGCTGATGCTTTAAGCAGGCTACCCATCAAGGAAGAGACCATAGAGGAGAGAAGTGCTGAGCAAGTGCTAATGCTGGATATGTTGGGTGATGCCCCTGTGGATGCTCCTCAAATTAGACATTGGACCTCTCGTTATGTAATAGTGTCCAGGGTGCTTGAATACATCCAAAGGGGTTGGCCACCAGTGTTGGAGCCTGAGTTTCAGCCTTATCATCAGAGGAGAACAGAGCTGAGTGTCAGGGATGGTTGTGTGTTATGGGGAGCTAGAGTGGTGATACCTACGAAGGGGAGAGAGATGTTGTTAAAACTACTTCACCAGACCCACACAGGTGTTTCAAAAATGAAAGGATTAGCCAGATCTTATTTTTGGTGGCCCAACATGGACCGAGACGTGGTGCATGAGGCTCAAGTGTGTGAGGTGTGTCAGGCATAGTTTTAGTGTGTTCGGACAGCCACAGATGTTGGTATCCGACAATGGTCTGTTTTACAAGACCAAAGTTTTACAAGTGCTGATTTTGCAGCATTCATGAAAAAGAATGGAATTCAGCACAGTCGGACAGCACCCTTTCACCCCTCCTCAAACGGGTTAGCAGAAAGGGCTGTACAGACTTTCAAAGCTGGTCTCAAGAAAATGAAGGGTGAAACTGTGGAAACAAGAGTGAGTAGGTTCCTGTTCAGTAACAGGATAACGCCACAAACAACAACTGGGGTGTCTCCTGCTGAAATGATGATGTCCAGACGTTTAAGATCAACTTTTGATTTGCGTCTACCCGGCCTGGCTGCCAAAGTGCAAAAGAAACAGCTAAAACAGAAAGAAGAACATGACAACAGTGTGAGTTTGCGGACTTTTGCAGTGGGGATCCTGTGTATGTGAGGAATTATAGTTACGGGCTGCAATGGATTCCTGCTGTGGTTGAAAAATGAATGTACTGGTCCGCTGTCATATGCAGTCTTGACAGGAGCGGGCAGACCTGGAAAAGGCACATTGATCAAGTTCGCAGGAGACACTCACTCACAGCATCCAAGTCTGCAGTCGGACTGGATTCGCCAGGTATGGAAGAGGGAATCATGCAGCCGGTGGGCAGTGGATCTGGAGAGCCAGGGGAACAGAAAGAACTGTTGCCAGGGTCACAAGAGCCTGAGGCAGCTACTGAACCATTTCAAAGGGGGAGCGGACGCTCTTCCATCGGAGTCGTTAAACCTAAGGAGGTCGTCCAGAAGAAAAAAGGAACCAAGATATCTGGAAGATTTTGTTAGATAATTCCGAGTAAGAAAAGGGAGAGGGTATTAACAGTTTTGGGGAATGTTTTAGCTTTAAGGAGAAAAGTTGTAGTAGTTTGAGTGCAATTTTGTTAGTTCCTGTTGTAGCCACTAGGGGCAGTATATGTTTATGTTGAGTTGGAATTACCCGTAGAAAAGATGAGTGTGCTGGCCTATGGCAGAGTTCTGTGGTGGAATGTCAACCCTGTACTAACCGTGTTTTAGTCAGTAAACTTCCTCACCTGCCTCCTCCTCGCCTGTGTGGTTTTATTGATGACAAGTTACCACACTCTCAGTGTCACTCTTCACCTGACCACAGATCCGCGCAGGTATGACTGAAATCTTATACATTTGATTAGCATGTTTCAAGAGTATATTGTTAAATTAGCTCTTGACAGTTGGAGAAAAAGTGATGTACAAATGTCAAAAGTTTTACTCATGGGATTAAAATCTCTTGCATATGCAGATTTTTTCAGGATGCCTGTACAGGGTCGATTATAGGATGTTCATTTTAGGGAGGCTCCCAGTGAGGGTATGAGAATTAATTTAGGGTCCAATTCTCACTATTAACTAGTAGCAGGGCCAGCGCTCCGCACACATGCTGCAGCTGTAGGGGCACCAAGTGCTCAGGGGCACCACAAGAAAATTCTCTCAATATTTTTTTAAATAAACAAATACTTTAAAGAAATAATTTAGCTAGACAGTATAGTTATACTTTCATCAAATATACAGAGACTAAGATGAGAGGACTCATGCATTAATATTCGCTCTCTCTGTGAGTAATGATGAGGAGACAGGATCTGATATGTAGAAAACATCGGTTTACATTTTGTAACAAACTTATTGTATTATGTGCATAACTCATGGGCGAATAGCACAGACACAAGATTGTGAGCACTGGGTTTGGAGCTGGATGTGAAGTATAGCGCCCTCTGCTGTGTGATACGTGTCAAAGGTCAGCTGTCGCTTGTCCCCATTAAAACCAATTACAACTGCAATTTTTAATCCCAGGGCCATTTAAATATAAACAATGCAATCTTTGTTGATATACTTTAATTCTGTGTTGTTGTTTGTTTGTTTTTTTACCAGAATGTGTCATTTTCTCAGTTTTTGCTTATAAAACTGGTTATAATATTCCCATGGAAAAGGATTGGTTAGAACTACATGTGCACTAATTTGTGTGTGTGTGTGTGTGTGTGTGTGTGTGTGTATGTGTGTGTGTGTGTGTGTGTGTGTGTGTGTGTGTGTGTGTGTGTGTGTGTGTGTGTGTGTCGGTCAAGGACACCTGAGGCAGGATTCAGTTTGTTCTTAGAAAACCCTTGTCATGAAAAAATATAATGCAGTAATTTTTTCTGTGATTTGAGCTGAATCATGGACATCATCAATATAACGTGTAGAGATCCAGAGCGCTGTGGGGTTTGTGTACGGGATTCTGTCTGTGATACTGAACCACACACACTGACTGTGAAAAGAGCTGGTATTCAGAGGTGACCACACACACACACACACACACACACACACACACACACACACACACACACACACACACACTGACTGTGAAAAGAGCTGGTATTCAGAGGTGACCATAACACACACACACACACACACACACACACACTGACTGTGAAAAGAGCTGGTATACAGAGGTAACCATTACACACACACACACACACACTGACTGTGAAAAGAGCTGGTATACAGAGGTAACCATTACACACACACTCACACACACACACACACACACACACACTGACTGTGAAAAAGAGCTGGTATACAGAGGTAACATTACACACTCACACATGATCTGATTCTCTTGTGTTTGTTCAGGACGGGCGTCTGTTAGCAGATCCATCAGATCCTGAAACACTGATTGATCCTGTTATTTCCGTCTCATCTGATCGTCTCGTCACTTCTCACTGCGTTGATGAACTTCGTCATGAGATCATCTGCGATACTTCAGGAGTAAATGATTTCTCCTTTAACAATACTTTTATCTGTTTTCATTTGTAGACAGATGAAATGATAATGTTCTCACCTGTAAAGATAAAGACAGTCAGAATCAACTCTATAAATGCCGCTCTAATGCTTCACTCTTTCATTTCAGTTCAGATACGAGACCCTGTTCAGAGGTGAGAAACACACTTCAGTCTGATTCAGATCCTAATTCAGATCAAACTCTGTGTTGAACTCAGTCTTCTGATGATTCTGAATGTGTGTTTCAGTGAGGAATGAAACTGCAGCGACTCCAAGCTCGGGTGAGTTTCAGCTGATAAACGTGTGTCTGATTCACTAATAAAACACTGATTCAGATCTGATTCAGACTCAATCCAGTTTCAGCTGATAAACGTGTGTCTGATTCACTAATAAAACACTGATTCAGATCTGATTCAGATTCAATCCAGTTTCAGCTGATAAACGTGTGTCTAATTCACTAATAAAACACTGATTCAGATCTGATTCAGACTCAATCCAGTTTCAGCTGATAAACGTGTGTCTAATTCACTAACATTGGATACATTTTATTCATGTACTACAAAAAGATTATTCTGCCTCAGCCTCCCGTCTTTGGTTTGGGTCAGGCCAGAGAATCTGATCCACATCACAGGCTGTATTAGCCCTAGCCAGGCAGCTGGGGTAAAATCCTCTTGCATGCCGGATCCACCCCTGGCACGCATCTACTGACACATCTTGGCAGCTGACGTTATCCCAAACAACAACGTAGTGAGGGTGCTCTGGATGTGCTGGTTCCTGTGGTCCAACTGGAACATATGCTCTTAGACCGTCCAAGTAAAGCAAGGAGGAGCATAGTGTTATAGGGTCCTAAAATGGCATTGGCGGTGGAGTACCCTCGTTGGCTGATGGCTGCGCACATAGTGACATTCCTCCGCGCTGACCAGGGACATTTACAATAGTCCGATGGCCAATTATGTTCATCCCCTTCTCCTTCTTTTGGTCAGGTTGAAACCAGCCTCATCTACAAAGATAATTTCATGGGGAACAGGCCAGCCTTCAATCTCAAAGATTCTCTGCAAAACACATGAAACACAGTAGAGTAAATCACTATGCTGAAGCACAGTTCAAGAGGGCACAAATGGCAGCATAAACTGCTATACTCTGATGGTACACAATACTTCATGCGATATCAAAATTCATACCTGAACATATTCCACTC
Source organism: Gobiocypris rarus (assembly GCA_023029165.1). Taxonomy (NCBI): domain Eukaryota; kingdom Metazoa; phylum Chordata; class Actinopteri; order Cypriniformes; family Gobionidae; genus Gobiocypris; species Gobiocypris rarus. The sequence goes on from CM040934.1 coordinate 45,778,734, forward strand.
GTTGGTCTTTCACTCTGTCAGAGTTTCGTTCAAAAGGGACGCGGTATACCTGTTTCATCCGGAACTGGTGCTTTCGGAGGATGCGGTCAATTGTGGAGAGGCTGATGGCATTTATTCCTCGAAAATGATTATTATCCTCAATCACTCTCCTTTGAATCTCTCGCAGGCGGATTACATTATTGGCAATGACCATGTTTACAAGCTCCCTCTCTTGCTCCTCCGACAAAAGCCTTAGCCTGCCTCCACCAGGTGGTCGTCTCTGTGTCCTAAAAAAAATAGAAGCACTACTGTAAGCATTAATGTAACTCTCACACATCCTTTTTACAGGAAAAAATGGAAACACTGAAACTATCTGTATGCGAGGCAATTTGATGCATTTCTTTATTACAGTAGTACATATTACATAGTGCAACAGTAGATGTGATGTCAAAGCACAGAGTACAGCACAAGTTACTGTACAGAGCAGTCTTACTGTAAGTACACCTACCTGTTTTCCTCCCTGAAAGTTCTGATGATGGAGGCGACGGTGAAGCGACTTAAATTAGGCTGTACTCGTTGCCCAGCCTCCCTCATAGTCATGCCATGGACAAGGACATGATCAACTAAAGTGGCTCTAATTTCATCCGAGACTGCTTGTCTTCTTGCCCTTCCTCCTCCTCCTCCTCCTCCTCCACCTCCTCCTCCTCCTCGTCTACCTTGTCCTTCACCATGTCCTCCTCTTCCTCTTCTTACTCCTCTTCCTCCTCCTTCACCAGGTCCTCTTCCTTCTCCTTCACCACGTCCTCTTCCTCTCCTCCTCCTTCACCATGTCCTCTTCCTCCTCCTTCAAGACATGACATCACTTCCAGAAGACCAATGAACATGTCTGACCAATTTCATGGACCGTGAAAATGAATCTCATTGTCAGAATAAATACATTTAAATTAAACATTTACAACCCCACATCAGAAAAAGTTGGGACGGTATGGAAAACGCAAAAAAAAAAAAGTAATTTCTAAATTTAATTTGACTTGTATTTCATTGCAGACAATTTGAACACAATATATTTCATGTTTTGTCTGGTCAACTTCATGTCATTTGTAAATATGCATCCTTTCCTGTCATTCAGACCTGCAACACATTTCAAAAAAGTTTGGACAGGAGCAATTTAGGGCTAGTAATGAGGTCAAATGGTTAAATAATGATGTGATTTGAAACAGGTGAGGTCAACAGGTGATTGTAATTATGATTTGGTACAAAAGCAGCATCCAAGAATAGGTCTAACTTTAGGAGCAAAGATGGGCCGAGGATCGCCAGTTTGCCAACAAATATGTGATAAAATTATTGAAATGTTTAAAAACAATGTTCCTCAAAGAAAGATAGGAAGAGGTTTGGATATTTCACATTCAACAGTGCATAACATAATTAAAAGACTCAAGGAATCTGGAGGAATTTCAGTGCGTAAAGGACAAGGGCGCAAGCCTAAGCTGAACAACCGTGATCTCCGATCAGGCGGCACTGCATCAAGAATCTTCATTCATCTAGAAGCGATATCACAACATGGGCTCAGGACTACTTTGGCAAACCTTTGTCAAGTACCACAACACGTAGTTACATCCACAAATGCCAGTTAAAACTGTACTGTGCCAAAAGGAAGCCCTATGTTAACAGTGTCCAGAAGCGCCGTCGACTTCTCTGGGCTCGGAGGCATCTGGGATGGACCATCACACAGTGGAAACGTGTACTGTGGTCAGATGAATCAGTATTTCAGGTATTTTTTGGGAGGAATGGACACCGTGTGCTCCGGACCAAAGAAGAAAAGGATCATCCAGACTGTTACCAGCAACAAGTCCAAAAGCCAGGGTCTGTCATGGTATGGGGTTGAGTCAGTGCCCTTGGCAAAGGTAACTTGCACTTCTGTGAAGGCACCATTAATGCTGAAAAGTGCACATAGAGATTTTGGAGCATAATATGCTGCCTTCAAGAAGACATTTCAACAAGACAATGCAAAAGCACATTCTGCACACATTACAGAGTCCTGGCTGTGGAGGAAGAGGGTCCGGGTCCTTGACTGGCCCGCCTGCAGTCCCGACCCGTCTCCAATAGAGAATGTGTGGCAACGAAGACCCCGTCCTGTTGCCCACCTTAAGACTTGTTTGCAGGAAGAATGGGACAAAATTACACCTGAAACACTTCATCACTTGGTGTCTTCAGTCCCTAAATGTCTTTTAAGTGTTGTGAAAAGGAATGGCAACATTACAAAGTGGTAAATGCTTTACTGTCCCAACTTTTTTTTAAATGTGTTGCAGGTCTGAATGACAGGAAAGGATGCATATTTACAAATGACATGAAGTTGACCAGACAAACATATATAACAAATATTTTGTTTCATATTGTCTGCAATGAAATACAAGTCAAAGTAAATTTAGAAATCACTTCTTTTTTTTTCATTTGCGTTTTCCATACTATGCCAACTTTTTCTGATTTGGGGTTGTAAATTAAACTGGGCATTAGCACAATTCAATAGGTTTGGGGTGATCTCCAAAAAAAAGTACTTTTTGACTGTAATTAAAATTGTAAGGAATAAAAAGTAACTTTCTTCTTAAAAAATGTAATTAAGTTAAAGTACTGATTTTTAATTGTACTCAAGCAAAGTAAAAATCCCCCAAAATAATACGTAAGTACTGAAATCAAGTAAAATTAACACCTCTGCATCCGCTGAAGATGCAGCCCACCGCTTTCTGTGGTTTTACAGATCTGAGACTGAATGAGTAGTTCTGTCATCATGACACAGAAGCATTGAGGTGTGGCTGTGTGTTTATGAAACATAACCATTCAGGACGTAAACCATTCTGAGCTCCGCGACCAAACACTCACAGGTATGAAATATGCATTGTTTGAAATATATGACTAGATTGGTTTGATTAGCAGGTTTGAAAGTGTATAGTGAAAACCAGTGAAGCATCTGCAGATGAGAATATATCATTCATTAAATGTTTATGATAAACATGAATTGATGCTACAAAATACTCGATATCCATCTCTCTTATGATCTGAGTTTTTTTTTCCATAATGTTAATTACAACACTATACATTTGATTGATGAAAACGGATAGTGTTAGACAGAATTTCAGATCATAGAAGTTAGAAGTTACTATCATGCCAGTCTCTTCTAGCTCGACAGGGACCCAATCGAAATCACTGTGCTCAATTCTTTGTTTTTATACAGCATTATTATCGTGTTTACGGTAATGATGTTATTACTGTAAGTTCTAGTTAAAGAGTTTATAAGACCTCCATAAGCAAGGGTGATATGTGATGAATGTTTGATCTCTGAATGATCCCTGAGATGTCAATGAGGTTTGCTCTCTATGGGCAGAGGTAGATTAAAGGGTTAGTTCACCCATAAGTGAAACTCATTCCCTCACCCTCGTGTTGTTCCTGACCTGAATGAGTTTGTTCTGCTGGACACGAGAGAAGTTATCCTGAGGAATGTTGGTAACCGGACAGTTGACCATAGCAGGATGGAAGTGTGTTCATGAGTAAATGAAGACAGAATTGAACTTCTGGGTGAACTATCCCTCTAAAACAATGGTTCAACAGCTATCATGTCAGCATCCTGTCTGTGGTTACAGTCTTTCTCACACAAAGTTTCTGTGTTTTCTCTGCTGTACACCATATGACTAACCCTAAAGAAGATGATGAAACCTGAATATTTGAATTCACATCAATACACATGTTCCACAAACTGTGCTGCAGTCATCTGTTCTGCTGTTTCTCTTCTTCTTCTTCAGCTGTGAATCATGCCTAACATCAGTGTAACGTGTGCAGAGATTCAGACTGCAGGCGGGTTTGGGTTCAGTCTTCCTTATGATTTACTCAATCAAACACTCACTGGAGACTGTGACCAGAGCTGGTATTCAGAGGTAACCAACACACACACACACACACACACACACACACACACACACACACACACACACACACACACACACACACACACACACACACACACTGCCCTGCCCCTAAACCTACCCATCACACACACACACACACACACACACACACACACACACACACACTGCCCCTGCCCCTAAACCTACCCATCACACACACACACACACACACACACACACACACACACACACACACACACACACACACACACACACTACCCATCACAGGAGACATGCTGCATTTTTACTTTTTCAAAAACATCACTTAGTGTGATTTATAAGATGTTTTCCTCATGGGGACCAAAAATGTCCCCACAAGGACAAAAATGTGGATATTGCCATCTTTGTGGGGACATTTTGTCCCCATACCGTAGGGATTACCAGTCCACACACTCACACACACACACACACTCACACACACTGCCCCTAATCCTACCCATCACAGGAAACATTCTGCATTTTTACTTTCTCAATAAAGCTCATCCTGTGTGATTTATAAGCCTTTTAGAAAAAAAAGTGGGGACATGGGTAATGTCATCATATTTCACCCTCTCCTGTAATACCTGTGTCATACCCATGTCATTATACACATTTGTCTCCTGATATGTCACAAAAACATGACACATATGATCTGATTCTCTCAGGACGGGCGTCTGTTAGCAGATCCATCAGATCCTGAAACACTAATGGATCCCGTTATTTCCGTCTCATCTGATCGTCTCGTCTCTTCTCACTGTGTGAATCTGATTCATGAGATCATCTGTCATTCTGAGGGAGTAAATCAGCTCAGTCTCTCTCATCATTCATCTGTTTTCATATGTAATCCTTCATCAACTCTGTAAATGCCGCTCTAATGCTTCACTCTTTCATTTCAGTTCAGATACGAGACCCTGTTCAGAGGTGAGAGACACACTTCAGTCTGATTCAGATCCTGATTCAGATCAAACTCTGTGCTGAACTCAGTCTTGATGTGTTTTTCAGTGAGGAACGGCACAGACTCCAGCGGCGGACCGACTCCAGAATCACGTGAGTTCAGCCGATGATTGAGTCTGAAATATCTGAAGATCCCAAATAAAACGCTCAGCTGATTGAGTATTATATGGCTTGTGTAGATCAATTATGGTGGCTGCTTGCTCTCTTCATCATCATCATCTTCATCATCTTGTGTTTCGTGCTGTGGAAAAGGATCTTCAGGTGAGACACGAGTGAGTTTTTTGTCATGAGTTGGACAAAGTCATAGTAAATGATTCAATCAGTGGTCTCACATCTCAATATAATAGAACATACATGGAATATAATAGCATTTAATCATCAGTTTCAGTGTGTTGTCAGATATGATCTAAAAGCACAGACTGTCAGTGCAATGACTCCGAAAACTGTGAATCAATCGAGAGTGAAGAAAGGATGTGTGGGTTTTGTCTGAATCTCACATTCAGGTTTTAGACTCTTGATGATGCTGTTTCCTGTTTCCGGTTTCCTGTTATCTTGCCGTGTGAAATCGGATAGAATCATCTGTACTTTCTGGAGATAAATGAAAATGGATATATATATATATATATATATATATATATATATATATATATATATATATATATATATATATATATATATATTCATGTTCCTTCTCTAAATAAGTTGCAATTGTTAACAAGCAAAAATATTATTTCTTATTTTTATTTTTGGTTGACGAGTTGAGTACATTGAAGAAACATGTATGATCAACTTCTGTCAGTAATTTAAAAAAAAACATTGAAAAGTTGTTTAATCGTTTTAATCTTTGGTCATTAAGAGTTTAATCCCTGGAAGGTTTCACTCCAGGTTGTCTCTGTATTTTCATTGAAGAAAAGCATAAAACATGTGAACACAAAACAGACATGAGTGAAACTGAACACTGCATTAGTGGGTTTGGACCTCAGTCCTGTGTGTGTGTGTGTGTGTGTGTGTGTGTGTGTGTGTGTATCAGGGGGAAGACATCCTTATAACATAATAGATGACAACATAATAGATAGTATAATGTGTGATAATTGTAGCCTAACAAAGGGCAATGCTCTGCAGTCAGTTATTGTGTTTGAGTGTTGTGAGTTTTGTCAATCTAACAGTTTTAGAGGTGGTAATGTTTCTTAGCCCAGTAAAGAAACAGTTTCCTGACAAACTTGCCTTTAAATCCATATAAAAGCATGACCGTCTGATACTATGAGAGATATGATGATGTATGATAATCAGTTTCTCTCTGCTGTCAGATGCGGGTGCGACTCTAGGACACAGATGAAGGTCAGATGTGAAGATCATTCAGCGCAGGAATCTCAGCAGTTAAAGGCTTCAGAGACTGAGGTCTGAATCAACATCACGGCTCATTTTCAAACTTTGAAGATGTGAAACGAAACACAAAGTGGATTTCCAGACCCTTCATTGACTCTGTTCCTCGGTGGTGAAATGATCCACCGACCTCCATACGGCCTTCAAGAAGACGCTGAAGACATCCGCACCTCTCCACAACCTAAAAAAACAAGATTCTTACCAAAAATATCTGTTCTTCTCTGCATTTTATTTCTACTGAAAATCACTATTGCTTGATATCTCCTGTCATAAAACCCTCTTTTGTTACAACATCCATTGTAAAGTTGTGTTTGTTGCTCTTTTATGATCTTTTAAACATTGCTCTACGTGGCTTAATGTACAGAGACAGTGACATTCAGGGCCAGGAGCTCGATAATTCACATTATATACAGGCAAGCAGAAGAAACCAGAGGAAACTCAACACTCAAACATGAGCATGCCACACACTTACTCCATAGAAATCATTATATAGATTATGATTCATATTTTGAGATGGAGATAGGACATGAGCGCTTTCATTTCAAGCTAATATAAAACACATTCCTGATCCTCAGAATCCCATTCATGAATTCCCTTTCCCAGGCATGAAGAAAATCCCCTGCTAGACTGTCTCTGAAATCCCCTGAGCAGACCGTGCCTGAAGGAAGGCGTTCGTAACCTGTTCTGCAGGTGATCTGTTGGATTGGGAGTTAAAGATGATCCACCCACACATCTCTGCATAGACATTAGAAGGAGCAAGGGTTTGAAGAGTGAACTGTTTTAGCAGGTTCCCAGGGCATGTTCCTGTGAGGTCTGTTTGATTATTTCTGCAAAGATAATCTGTTTATTGTGGTGTCATCCACTCATGCAATGTTGGTTGATATCATAACTGCAATAAAACACTGTTTCACAGTTACTTGTAGAATTTAAGTCTCATTTCCTGAAACTCGATCATCGCTGTCATGCAAATTATTGCATTGCATTAAAAAGAGAGGAGAGGAAAGTCATGAATGACAGATTTTCATCTTAAAGAAAGACAGTTTACAGGTGGATCTTTTATGGATCCTGTTTTTCTCCTTTCAACCCATTGTAAATAAAATGCTACTTTAGGCACTTGATATATGCCGTAGGATTTAGCCTACTTATAAACTCATTACAGTGATTTGTATTAATGCGGCGTATGTCTTTTGCAGTCTGTGAAGGGTTTTGCCAGAGGTGGAAGTAAGTCACACGTGCAAGTCACAAGCAAGTCCAAGTCAATTTTTGTGAGATTCAAGTCAAGTCACTGGCAAGTCATACAAATGTTTAATGATTTAACTGAATTTTTATATTCAAATAAGCTAAAACTACAGTAGTTATGGACTATGGGAGTTTTATTTCCAACAAAAATTGCAATATGTATTTCTACTCAAAAGGTGTCCATACAGCTGAGTTGTTAATACAATACAAATCTAAAATTTAAAAAATAAATAAGAATTAAAATTACATAGCCAATATATTAGGTGAGATATGTTTGTACTATTGTAACGTTCTCTCTCCTGCTTGTCCTGTAGCGTGACCAGGTGATGTTAATAAACTGAAGAGAACTCAGATTGTGTGCTGATCACACCCTGACGAAGGCTCATTAGACACAATGCGTATGTGTCCAGGCCTTGTCACCTGTATACTAAATATTAAAGCCATGATGAAATAAAGGCTTTTTATATTTCTTCAATAATATTCGAGTGCTTTGGATTATTAACATGTCCAAACAGGGGCGTAGCCATCATTTCAAACGTGAGGGGGACAGGATGTCAAGTGTTATACCAGTTTTTTCTGACCTATGTCTAATTGATGGTTTTATTTTAAATGTTATCTTTTTTGCTTAATTGGCCTTAAAATGCTATTATTGTAAGCTATCTGGGTCTTTTTTTTAATTTTGCTAAAAAAATAGAGAAAATGTAATATTACTCACTTTAATCATGTTTTACTAAAATGTTTTACATTTGTGCAGTGTTGGCGGGATTTCAGCATTTTTTTATTTATGTATTGTTATCAATTATTCAACAAGAGAAATATGCAGTTATCCATCATGTGCAACACAAGTCAGATACCACATTTCAACTCACAGGGCTTGACGGTTTCGTAGTCTAGAGTTTTTTTGTTGTTGTTGTTGCAATTTTGAACTCATCATCGCAAACTCTTCGTATGAAAATGATGGATAAAGCGCATTGGTTCCCGAACCCACCCGATCTGGCAACACTGAGCTCGGGTTCGAGCATGGGCATGCCGTTATCTGTGAGTGACTGATTACCATGGAAACCTGGCTTAGCGCCTTGATTCACGACTGTCTCTTACGTTTGCTCTCTCTGCTTGCCTGCTGCGTCATGTGGTTCGTTCAAAAACAGATATTTATTAAACAAAAACAAGTTATTTCGAGTCATTTAACTCAAGTCAAGTCTCAAGTCATGAATAACAAGTCAAGTTGAGTCTTTTAGAAATATTTGTGAATCAAGTCTCAAGTCCTAAAATGTGTGACTCGAGTCTGACTCAAGTCAAGTCATGTGACTCGAGTCGCCCACTTCTGGATTTTGCAGTTCCCCAGTGAAACCCTGTGATTCAGTCCCTTATGTTTGTAGCATTCGGCTCTTCTTTCAAGTGACTCACGCCCATAACCTGTTGTGTTACCATAACAATAAGATTGAGTGATTGTTATCAACAATTAATTGATTGAGTGGATCAGCTGATTTCATTGGTTCACTGATTGAGTTGATCAGCTGATTTCATTGGTTCATTGATTGAGTGGATCAGCTGATTTCATTGGTTCACTGATTGAGTGGATCAGCTGATTTCATTGGTTCACTGATTGAGTGGATCAGCTGATTTCATTGGTTCATTGATTGAGTGGATCAGCTGATTTCATTGGTTCATTGATTGAGTGGATCAGCTGATTTCATTGGTTCACTGATTGAGTGGATCAGCTGATTTCATTGGTTCATTGATTGAGTGGATCAGCTGATTTCATTGGTTCATTGATTGAGTGGATCAGCTGATTTCATTGGTTCATTGATTGAGTGGATCAGCTGATTTCATTGGTTCATTGATTGAGTGGATCAGCTGATTTCATTGGTTCACTGATTGAGTGGATCAGCTGATTTCATTGGTTCATTGATTGAGTGGATCAGCTGATTTCATTGGTTCATTGATTGAGTGGATCAGCTGATTTCATTGGTTCATTGATTGAGTGGATCAGCTGATTTCATTGGTTCACTGATTGAGTGGATCAGCTGATTTCATTGGTTCATTGATTGAGTGGATCAGCTGATTTCATTGGTTCACTGATTGAGTGGATCAGCTGATTTCATTGGTTCATTGATTGAGTGGATCAGCTGATTTCATTGGTTCATTGATTGAGTGGATCAGCTGATTTCATTGGTTCATTGATTGAGTGGATCAGCTGATTTCATTGGTTCATTGATTGAGTGGATCAGCTGATTTCATTGGTTCACTGATTGAGTGGATCAGCTGATTTCATTGGTTCACTGATTGAGTGGATCAGCTGATTTCATTGGTTCATTGATTGAGTGGATCAGCTGATTTCATTGGTTCATTGATTGAGTGGATCAGCTGATTTCATTGGTTCATTGATTGAGTGGATCAGCTGATTTCATTGGTTCACTGATTGAGTGGATCAGCTGATTTCATTGATTGAGTGGATCAGCTGATTTCATTGGTTCATTGATTGAGTGGATCAGCTGATTTCATTGGTTCATTGATTGAGTGGATCAGCTGATTTCATTGGTTCACTGATTGAGTGGATCAGCTGATTTCATTGGTTCATTGATTGAGTGGATCAGCTGATTTCATTGGTTCACTGATTGAGTGGATCAGCTGATTTCATTGGTTCATTGATTGAGTGGATCAGCTGATTTCATTGGTTCATTGATTGAGTGGATCAGCTGATTTCATTGGTTCATTGATTGAGTGGATCAGCTGATTTCATTGGTTCATTGATTGAGTGGATCAGCTGATTTCATTGGTTCATTGATTGAGTGGATCAGCTGATTTCATTGGTTCATTGATTGAGTGGATCAGCTGATTTCATTGGTTCACTGATTGAGTGGATCAGCTGATTTCATTGGTTCACTGATTGAGTGGATCAGCTGATTTCATTGGTTCATTGATTGAGTGGATCAGCTGATTTCATTGGTTCATTGATTGAGTGGATCAGCTGATTTCATTGGTTCACTGATTGAGTGGATCAGCTGATTTCATTGGTTCATTGATTGAGTGGATCAGCTGATTTCATTGGTTCATTGATTGAGTGGATCAGCTGATTTCATTGGTTCATTGATTGAGTGGATCAGCTGATTTCATTGGTTCATTGATTGAGTGGATCAGCTGATTTCATTGGTTCATTGATTGAGTGGATCAGCTGATTTCATTGGTTCATTGATTGAGTGGATCAGCTGATTTCATTGGTTCATTGATTGAGTGGATCAGCTGATTTCATTGGTTCATTGATTGAGTGGATCAGCTGATTTCATTGGTTCATTGATTGACTGGATCAGCTGATTTCATTGGTTCATTGATTGAGTGGATCAGCTGATTTCATTGGTTCATTGATTGAGTGGATCAGCTGATTTCATTGGTTCATTGATTGACTGGATCAGCTGATTTCATTGGTTCATTGATTGAGTGGATCAGCTGATTTCATTGGTTCATTGATTGAGTGGATCAGCTGATTTCATTGGTTCATTGATTGAGTGGATCAGCTGATTTCATTGGTTCACTGATTGAGTGGATCAGCTGATTTCATTGGTTCATTGATTGAGTGGATCAGCTGATTTCATTGGTTCATTGATTGAGTGGATCAGCTGATTTCATTGGTTCATTGATTGAGTGGATCAGCTGATTTCATTGGTTCATTGATTGAGTGGATCAGCTGATTTCATTGGTTCATTGATTGAGTGGATCAGCTGATTTCATTGGTTCATTGATTGAGTGGATCAGCTGATTTCATTGGTTCATTGATTGAGTGGATCAGCTGATTTCATTGGTTCACTGATTGAGTGGATCAGCTGATTTCATTGGTTCATTGATTGAGTGGATCAGCTGATTTCATTGGTTCACTGATTGAGTGGATCAGCTGATTTCATTGGTTCATTGATTGAGTGGATCAGCTGATTTCATTGGTTCATTGATTGAGTGGATCAGCTGATTTCATTGGTTCATTGATTGAGTGGATCAGCTGATTTCATTGGTTCACTGATTGAGTGGATCAGCTGATTTCATTGGTTCATTGATTGAGTGGATCAGCTGATTTCATTGGTTCACTGATTGAGTGGATCAGCTGATTTCATTGGTTCATTGATTGAGTGGATCAGCTGATTTCATTGGTTCATTGATTGAGTGGATCAGCTGATTTCATTGGTTCATTGATTGAGTGGATCAGCTGATTTCATTGGTTCACTGATTGAGTGGATCAGCTGATTTCATTGGTTCATTGATTGAGTGGATCAGCTGATTTCATTGGTTCATTGATTGAGTGGATCAGCTGATTTCATTGGTTCATTGATTGAGTGGATCAGCTGATTTCATTGGTTCATTGATTGAGTGGATCAGCTGATTTCATTGGTTCACTGATTGAGTGGATCAGCTGATTTCATTGGTTCATTGATTGAGTGGATCAGCTGATTTCATTGGTTCATTGATTGAGTGGATCAGCTGATTTCATTGGTTCATTGATTGAGTGGATCAGCTGATTTCATTGGTTCACTGATTGAGTGGATCAGCTGATTTCATTGGTTCATTGATTGAGTGGATCAGCTGATTTCATTGGTTCATTGATTGAGTGGATCAGCTGATTTCATTGGTTCACTGATTGAGTGGATCAGCTGATTTCATTGGTTCATTGATTGAGTGGATCAGCTGATTTCATTGGTTCATTGATTGAGTGGATCAGCTGATTTCATTGGTTCATTGATTGAGTGGATCAGCTGATTTCATTGGTTCATTGATTGAGTGGATCAGCTGATTTCATTGGTTCATTGATTGAGTGGATCAGCTGATTTCATTGGTTCATTGATTGAGTGGATCAGCTGATTTCATTGGTTCACTGATTGAGTGGATCAGCTGATTTCATTGGTTCACTGATTGAGTGGATCAGCTGATTTCATTGGTTCATTGATTGAGTGGATCAGCTGATTTCATTGGTTCATTGATTGAGTGGATCAGCTGATTTCATTGGTTCATTGATTGAGTGGATCAGCTGATTTCATTGGTTCATTGATTGAGTGGATCAGCTGATTTCATTGGTTCATTGATTGAGTGGATCAGCTGATTTCATTGGTTCATTGATTGAGTGGATCAGCTGATTTCATTGGTTCACTGATTGAGTGGATCAGCTGATTTCATTGGTTCATTGATTGAGTGGATCAGCTGATTTCATTGGTTCATTGATTGAGTGGATCAGCTGATTTCATTGGTTCACTGATTGAGTGGATCAGCTGATTTCATTGGTTCATTGATTGAGTGGATCAGCTGATTTCATTGGTTCATTGATTGAGTGGATCAGCTGATTTCATTGGTTCATTGATTGAGTGGATCAGCTGATTTCATTGGTTCATTGATTGAGTGGATCAGCTGATTTCATTGGTTCATTGATTGAGTGGATCAGCTGATTTCATTGGTTCATTGATTGAGTGGATCAGCTGATTTCATTGGTTCACTGATTGAGTGGATCAGCTGATTTCATTGGTTCATTGATTGAGTGGATCAGCTGATTTCATTGGTTCATTGATTGAGTGGATCAGCTGATTTCATTGGTTCACTGATTGAGTGGATCAGCTGATTTCATTGGTTCATTGATTGAGTGGATCAGCTGATTTCATTGGTTCATTGATTGAGTGGATCAGCTGATTTCATTGGTTCACTGATTGAGTGGATCAGCTGATTTCATTGGTTCATTGATTGAGTGGATCAGCTGATTTCATTGGTTCACTGATTGAGTGGATCAGCTGATTTCATTGGTTCACTGATTGAGTGGATCAGCTGATTTCATTGGTTCATTGATTGAGTGGATCAGCTGATTTCATTGGTTCATTGATTGAGTGGATCAGCTGATTTCATTGGTTCATTGATTGAGTGGATCAGCTGATTTCATTGGTTCATTGATTGAGTGGATCAGCTGATTTCATTGGTTCATTGATTGAGTGGATCAGCTGATTTCATTGGTTCATTGATTGAGTGGATCAGCTGATTTCATTGGTTCACTGATTGAGTGGATCAGCTGATTTCATTGGTTCATTGATTGAGTGGATCAGCTGATTTCATTGGTTCATTGATTGAGTGGATCAGCTGATTTCATTGGTTCATTGATTGAGTGGATCAGCTGATTTCATTGGTTCACTGATTGAGTGGATCAGCTGATTTCATTGGTTCATTGATTGAGTGGATCAGCTGATTTCATTGGTTCACTGATTGAGTGGATCAGCTGATTTCATTGGTTCATTGATTGAGTGGATCAGCTGATTTCATTGGTTCATTGATTGAGTGGATCAGCTGATTTCATTGGTTCACTGATTGAGTGGATCAGCTGATTTCATTGGTTCATTGATTGAGTGGATCAGCTGATTTCATTGGTTCATTGATTGAGTGGATCAGCTGATTTCATTGGTTCATTGATTGAGTGGATCAGCTGATTTCATTGGTTCATTGATTGAGTGGATCAGCTGATTTCATTGGTTCATTGATTGAGTGGATCAGCTGATTTCATTGGTTCATTGATTGAGTGGATCAGCTGATTTCATTGGTTCATTGATTGAGTGGATCAGCTGATTTCATTGGTTCACTGATTGAGTGGATCAGCTGATTTCATTGGTTCATTGATTGAGTGGATCAGCTGATTTCATTGGTTCATTGATTGAGTGGATCAGCTGATTTCATTGGTTCACTGATTGAGTGGATCAGCTGATTTCATTGGTTCACTGATTGAGTGGATCAGCTGATTTCATTGGTTCACTGATTGAGTGGATCAGCTGATTTCATTGGTTCATTGATTGAGTGGATCAGCTGATTTCATTGGTTCACTGATTGAGTGGATCAGCTGATTTCATTGGTTCATTGATTGAGTGGATCAGCTGATTTCATTGGTTCATTGATTGAGTGGATCAGCTGATTTCATTGGTTCACTGATTGAGTGGATCAGCTGATTTCATTGGTTCATTGATTGAGTGGATCAGCTGATTTCATTGGTTCATTGATTGAGTGGATCAGCTGATTTCATTGGTTCATTGATTGAGTGGATCAGCTGATTTCATTGGTTCATTGATTGAGTGGATCAGCTGATTTCATTGGTTCACTGATTGAGTGGATCAGCTGATTTCATTGGTTCACTGATTGAGTGGATCAGCTGATTTCATTGGTTCATTGATTGAGTGGATCAGCTGATTTCATTGGTTCACTGATTGAGTGGATCAGCTGATTTCATTGGTTCATTGATTGAGTGGATCAGCTGATTTCATTGGTTCACTGATTGAGTGGATCAGCTGATTTCATTGGTTCACTGATTGAGTGGATCAGCTGATTTCATTGGTTCATTGATTGAGTGGATCAGCTGATTTCATTGGTTCACTGATTGAGTGGATCAGCTGATTTCATTGGTTCATTGATTGAGTGGATCAGCTGATTTCATTGGTTCATTGATTGAGTGGATCAGCTGATTTCATTGGTTCATTGATTGAGTGGATCAGCTGATTTCATTGGTTCACTGATTGAGTGGATCAGCTGATTTCATTGGTTCACTGATTGAGTGGATCAGCTGATTTCATTGGTTCACTGATTGAGTGGATCAGCTGATTTCATTGGTTCACTGATTGAGTGGATCAGCTGATTTCATTGGTTCATTGATTGAGTGGATCAGCTGATTTCATTGGTTCATTGATTGAGTGGATCAGCTGATTTCATTGGTTCACTGATTGAGTGGATCAGCTGATTTCATTGGTTCATTGATTGAGTGGATCAGCTGATTTCATTGGTTCATTGATTGAGTGGATCAGCTGATTTCATTGGTTCATTGATTGAGTGGATCAGCTGATTTCATTGGTTCATTGATTGAGTGGATCAGCTGATTTCATTGGTTCATTGATTGAGTGGATCAGCTGATTTCATTGGTTCATTGATTGAGTGGATCAGCTGATTTCATTGGTTCACTGATTGAGTGGATCAGCTGATTTCATTGGTTCATTGAGTGAGTGGATCAGCTGATTTCATTGGTTCACTGATTGAGTGGATCAGCTGATTTCATTGGTTCATTGATTGAGTGGATCAGCTGATTTCATTGGTTCATTGATTGAGTGGATCAGCTGATTTCATTGGTTCATTGATTGAGTGGATCAGCTGATTTCATTGGTTCACTGATTGAGTGGATCAGCTGATTTCATTGGTTCATTGATTGAGTGGATCAGCTGATTTCATTGGTTCACTGATTGAGTGGATCAGCTGATTTCATTGGTTCATTGATTGAGTGGATCAGCTGATTTCATTGGTTCATTGATTGAGTGGATCAGCTGATTTCATTGGTTCACTGATTGAGTGGATCAGCTGATTTCATTGGTTCATTGATTGAGTGGATCAGCTGATTTCATTGGTTCATTGATTGAGTGGATCAGCTGATTTCATTGGTTCATTGATTGAGTGGATCAGCTGATTTCATTGGTTCACATTGATTGAGTGGATCAGCTGATTTCATTGGTTCACTGATTGAGTGGATCAGCTGATTTCATTGGTTCATTGATTGAGTGGATCAGCTGATTTCATTGGTTCATTGATTGAGTGGATCAGCTGATTTCATTGGTTCATTGATTGAGTGGATCAGCTGATTTCATTGGTTCACTGATTGAGTGGATCAGCTGATTTCATTGGTTCATTGATTGAGTGGATCAGCTGATTTCATTGGTTCATTGATTGAGTGGATCAGCTGATTTCATTGGTTCACTGATTGAGTGGATCAGCTGATTTCATTGGTTCATTGATTGAGTGGATCAGCTGATTTCATTGGTTCATTGATTGAGTGGATCAGCTGATTTCATTGGTTCATTGATTGAGTGGATCAGCTGATTTCATTGGTTCATTGATTGAGTGGATCAGCTGATTTCATTGGTTCATTGATTGAGTGGATCAGCTGATTTCATTGGTTCATTGATTGAGTGGATCAGCTGATTTCATTGGTTCACTGATTGAGTGGATCAGCTGATTTCATTGGTTCATTGATTGAGTGGATCAGCTGATTTCATTGGTTCACTGATTGAGTGGATCAGCTGATTTCATTGGTTCACTGATTGAGTGGATCAGCTGATTTCATTGGTTCACCATTGAGTGGATCAGCTGATTTCATTGGTTCACTGATTGAGTGGATCAGCTGATTTCATTGGTTCATTGATTGAGTGGATCAGCTGATTTCATTGGTTCATTGATTGAGTGGATCAGCTGATTTCATTGGTTCATTGATTGAGTGGATCAGCTGATTTCATTGGTTCACTGATTGAGTGGATCAGCTGATTTCATTGGTTCATTGATTGAGTGGATCAGCTGATTTCATTGGTTCACTGATTGAGTGGATCAGCTGATTTCATTGGTTCATTGATTGAGTGGATCAGCTGATTTCATTGGTTCACTGATTGAGTGGATCAGCTGATTTCATTGGTTCATTGATTGAGTGGATCAGCTGATTTCATTGGTTCACTGATTGAGTGGATCAGCTGATTTCATTGGTTCACTGATTGAGTGGATCAGCTGATTTCATTGGTTCATTGATTGAGTGGATCAGCTGATTTCATTGGTTCATTGATTGAGTGGATCAGCTGATTTCATTGGTTCATTGATTGAGTGGATCAGCTGATTTCATTGGTTCATTGATTGAGTGGATCAGCTGATTTCATTGGTTCATTGATTGAGTGGATCAGCTGATTTCATTGGTTCATTGATTGAGTGGATCAAGCTGATTTCATTGGTTCACTGATTGAGTGGATCAGCTGATTTCATTGGTTCATTGATTGAGTGGATCAGCTGATTTCATTGGTTCACTGATTGAGTGGATCAGCTGATTTCATTGGTTCACTGATTGAGTGGATCAGCTGATTTCATTGGTTCACTGATTGAGTGGATCAGCTGATTTCATTGGTTCATTGATTGAGTGGATCAGCTGATTTCATTGGTTCATTGATTGAGTGGATCAGCTGATTTCATTGGTTCATTGATTGAGTGGATCAGCTGATTTCATTGGTTCATTGATTGAGTGGATCAGCTGATTTCATTGGTTCATTGATTGAGTGGATCAGCTGATTTCATTGGTTCATTGATTGAGTGGATCAGCTGATTTCATTGGTTCATTGATTGAGTGGATCAGCTGATTTCATTGGTTCACTGATTGAGTGGATCAGCTGATTTCATTGGTTCACTGATTGAGTGGATCAGCTGATTTCATTGGTTCATTGATTGAGTGGATCAGCTGATTTCATTGGTTCACTGATTGAGTGGATCAGCTGATTTCATTGGTTCATTGATTGAGTGGATCAGCTGATTTCATTGGTTCATTGATTGAGTGGATCAGCTGATTTCATTGGTTCACTGATTGAGTGGATCAGCTGATTTCATTGGTTCATTGATTGAGTGGATCAGCTGATTTCATTGGTTCATTGATTGAGTGGATCAGCTGATTTCATTGGTTCATTGATTGAGTGGATCAGCTGATTTCATTGGTTCATTGATTGAGTGGATCAGCTGATTTCATTGGTTCATTGATTGAGTGGATCAGCTGATTTCATTGGTTCACTGATTGAGTGGATCAGCTGATTTCATTGGTTCACTGATTGAGTGGATCAGCTGATTTCATTGGTTCACTGATTGAGTGGATCAGCTGATTTCATTGGTTCACTGATTGAGTGGATCAGCTGATTTCATTGGTTCACTGATTGATTGGATCAGCTGATTTCATTGGTTCACTGATTGAGTGGATCAGCTGATTTCATTGGTTCACTGATTGAGTGGATCAGCTGATTTCATTGGTTCATTGATTGAGTGGATCAGCTGATTTCATTGGTTCATTGATTGAGTGGATCAGCTGATTTCATTGGTTCATTGATTGAGTGGATCAGCTGATTTCATTGGTTCACTGATTGAGTGGATCAGCTGATTTCATTGGTTCGATTGAGTGGATCAGCTGATTTCATTGGTTCACTGATTGAGTGGATCAGCTGATTTCATTGGTTCATTGATTGAGTGGATCAGCTGATTTCATTGGTTCATTGATTGAGTGGATCAGCTGATTTCATTGGTTCATTGATTGTGGATCAGCTGATTTCATTGGTTCATTGATTGAGTGGATCAGCTGATTTCATTGGTTCATTGATTGAGTGGATCAGCTGATTTCATTGGTTCATTGATTGAGTGGATCAGCTGATTTCATTGGTTCACTGATTGAGTGGATCAGCTGATTTCATTGGTTCATTGATTGAGTGGATCAGCTGATTTCATTGGTTCATTGATTGAGTGGATCAGCTGATTTCATTGGTTCATTGATTGAGTGGATCAGCTGATTTCATTGGTTCATTGATTGAGTGGATCAGCTGATTTCATTGGTTCGAGTGGATCAGCTGATTTCATTGGTTCACTGATTGAGTGGATCAGCTGATTTCATTGGTTCACTGATTGAGTGGATCAGCTGATTTCATTGGTTCACTGATTGAGTGGATCAGCTGATTTCATTGGTTCATTGATTGAGTGGATCAGCTGATTTCATTGGTTCACTGATTGAGTGGATCAGCTGATTTCATTGGTTCATTGATTGAGTGGATCAGCTGATTTCATTGGTTCACTGATTGAGTGGATCAGCTGATTTCATTGGTTCACTGATTGAGTGGATCAGCTGATTTCATTGGTTCACTGATTGAGTGGATCAGCTGATTTCATTGGTTCATTGATTGAGTGGATCAGCTGATTTCATTGGTTCACTGATTGAGTGGATCAGCTGATTTCATTGGTTCACTGATTGAGTGGATCAGCTGATTTCATTGGTTCACTGATTGATTGGATCAGCTGATTTCATTGGTTCACTGATTGAGTGGATCAGCTGATTTCATTGGTTCATTGATTGAGTGGATCAGCTGATTTCATTGGTTCACTGATTGAGTGGATCAGCTGATTTCATTGGTTCACTGATTGAGTGGATCAGCTGATTTCATTGGTTCATTGATTGAGTGGATCAGCTGATTTCATTGGTTCACTGATTGAGTGGATCAGCTGATTTCATTGGTTCATTGATTGAGTGGATCAGCTGATTTCATT
Organism: Gobiocypris rarus; assembly: GCA_023029165.1. NCBI lineage: Eukaryota > Metazoa > Chordata > Actinopteri > Cypriniformes > Gobionidae > Gobiocypris > Gobiocypris rarus. Next base: position 45,798,308 of record CM040934.1, read on the forward strand.
GGTTCACTGATTGAGTGGATCAGCTGATTTCATTGGTTCATTGATTGAGTGGATCAGCTGATTTCATTGGTTCATTGATTGAGTGGATCAGCTGATTTCATTGGTTCATTGATTGAGTGGATCAGCTGATTTCATTGGTTCATTGATTGAGTGGATCAGCTGATTTCATTGGTTCACTGATTGAGTGGATCAGCTGATTTCATTGGTTCACTGATTGAGTGGATCAGCTGATTTCATTGGTTCATTGATTGAGTGGATCAGCTGATTTCATTGGTTCACTGATTGAGTGGATCAGCTGATTTCATTGGTTCATTGATTGAGTGGATCAGCTGATTTCATTGGTTCATTGATTGAGTGGATCAGCTGATTTCATTGGTTCATTGATTGAGTGGATCAGCTGATTTCATTGGTTCACTGATTGAGTGGATCAGCTGATTTCATTGGTTCACTGATTGAGTGGATCAGCTGATTTCATTGGTTCATTGATTGAGTGGATCAGCTGATTTCATTGGTTCATTGATTGAGTGGATCAGCTGATTTCATTGGTTCATTGATTGAGTGGATCAGCTGATTTCATTGGTTCATTGATTGAGTGGATCAGCTGATTTCATTGGTTCATTGATTGAGTGGATCAGCTGATTTCATTGGTTCATTGATTGAGTGGATCAGCTGATTTCATTGGTTCATTGATTGAGTGGATCAGCTGATTTCATTGGTTCATTGATTGAGTGGATCAGCTGATTTCATTGGTTCACTGATTGAGTGGATCAGCTGATTTCATTGGTTCACTGATTGAGTGGATCAGCTGATTTCATTGGTTCATTGATTGAGTGGATCAGCTGATTTCATTGGTTCACTGATTGAGTGGATCAGCTGATTTCATTGGTTCATTGATTGAGTGGATCAGCTGATTTCATTGGTTCATTGATTGAGTGGATCAGCTGATTTCATTGGTTCATTGATTGAGTGGATCAGCTGATTTCATTGGTTCACTGATTGATTGGATCAGCTGATTTCATTGGTTCACTGATTGAGTGGATCAGCTGATTTCATTGGTTCACTGATTGACTGGATCAGCTGATTTCATTGGTTCATTGATTGAGTGGATCAGCTGATTTCATTGGTTCATTGATTGAGTGGATCAGCTGATTTCATTGGTTCATTGATTGAGTGGATCAGCTGATTTCATTGGTTCATTGATTGAGTGGATCAGCTGATTTCATTGGTTCATTGATTGAGTGGATCAGCTGATTTCATTGGTTCACTGATTGAGTGGATCAGCTGATTTCATTGGTTCATTGATTGAGTGGATCAGCTGATTTCATTGGTTCATTGATTGAGTGGATCAGCTGATTTCATTGGTTCATTGATTGAGTGGATCAGCTGATTTCATTGGTTCATTGATTGAGTGGATCAGCTGATTTCATTGGTTCATTGATTGAGTGGATCAGCTGATTTCATTGGTTCATTGATTGAGTGGATCAGCTGATTTCATTGGTTCATTGATTGAGTGGATCAGCTGATTTCATTGGTTCACTTGATTGAGTGGATCAGCTGATTTCATTGGTTCACTGATTGAGTGGATCAGCTGATTTCATTGGTTCACTGATTGATTGGATCAGCTGATTTCATTGGTTCATTGATTGAGTGGATCAGCTGATTTCATTGGTTCATTGATTGAGTGGATCAGCTGATTTCATTGGTTCATTGATTGAGTGGATCAGCTGATTTCATTGGTTCATTGATTGAGTGGATCAGCTGATTTCATTGGTTCACTGATTGAGTGGATCAGCTGATTTCATTGGTTCATTGATTGAGTGGATCAGCTGATTTCATTGGTTCATTGATTGAGTGGATCAGCTGATTTCATTGGTTCATTGATTGAGTGGATCAGCTGATTTCATTGGTTCATTGATTGAGTGGATCAGCTGATTTCATTGGTTCATTGATTGAGTGGATCAGCTGATTTCATTGGTTCATTGATTGAGTGGTTCATCTGATTTCATTGGTTCATTGATTGAGTGGATCAGCTGATTTCATTGTTCATTGATTGAGTGGATCAGCTGATTTCATTGGTTCACTGATTGAGTGGATCAGCTGATTTCATTGGTTCATTGATTGAGTGGATCAGCTGATTTCATTGGTTCATTGATTGAGTGGATCAGCTGATTTCATTGGTTCACTGATTGAGTGGATCAGCTGATTTCATTGGTTCATTGATTGAGTGGATCAGCTGATTTCATTGGTTCACTGATTGAGTGGATCAGCTGATTTCATTGGTTCACTGATTGAGTGGATCAGCTGATTTCATTGGTTCACTGATTGAGTGGATCAGCTGATTTCATTGGTTCACTGATTGAGTGGATCAGCTGATTTCATTGGTTCATTGATTGAGTGGATCAGCTGATTTCATTGGTTCACTGATTGACTGGATCAGCTGATTTCATTGGTTCACTGATTGAGTGGATCAGCTGATTTCATTGGTTCATTGATTGAGTGGATCAGCTGATTTCATTGGTTCACTGATTGAGTGGATCAGCTGATTTCATTGGTTCACTGATTGAGTGGATCAGCTGATTTCATTGGTTCATTGATTGAGTGGATCAGCTGATTTCATTGGTTCATTGATTGAGTGGATCAGCTGATTTCATTGGTTCATTGATTGAGTGGATCAGCTGATTTCATTGGTTCACTGATTGAGTGGATCAGCTGATTTCATTGGTTCATTGATTGAGTGGATCAGCTGATTTCATTGGTTCACTGATTGAGTGGATCAGCTGATTTCATTGGTTCATTGATTGAGTGGATCAGCTGATTTCATTGGTTCATTGATTGAGTGGATCAGCTGATTTCATTGGTTCATTGATTGAGTGGATCAGCTGATTTCATTGGTTCATTGATTGAGTGGATCAGCTGATTTCATTGGTTCATTGATTGAGTGGATCAGCTGATTTCATTGGTTCATTGATTGAGTGGATCAGCTGATTTCATTGGTTCATTGATTGAGTGGATCAGCTGATTTCATTGGTTCATTGATTGAGTGGATCAGCTGATTTCATTGGTTCACTGATTGAGTGGATCAGCTGATTTCATTGGTTCATTGATTGAGTGGATCAGCTGATTTCATTGGTTCACTGATTGAGTGGATCAGCTGATTTCATTGGTTCATTGATTGAGTGGATCAGCTGATTTCATTGGTTCATTGATTGAGTGGATCAGCTGATTTCATTGGTTCATTGATTGAGTGGATCAGCTGATTTCATTGGTTCATTGATTGAGTGGATCAGCTGATTTCATTGGTTCATTGATTGAGTGGATCAGCTGATTTCATTGGTTCATTGATTGAGTGGATCAGCTGATTTCATTGGTTCATTGATTGAGTGGATCAGCTGATTTCATTGGTTCATTGATTGAGTGGATCAGCTGATTTCATTGGTTCACTGATTGAGTGGATCAGCTGATTTCATTGGTTCATTGATTGAGTGGATCAGCTGATTTCATTGGTTCACTGATTGACTGGATCAGCTGATTTCATTGGTTCACTGATTGACTGGATCAGCTGATTTCATTGGTTCACTGATTGATTGGATCAGCTGATTTCATTGGTTCACTGATTGATTGGATCAGCTGATTTCATTGGTTCACTGATTGACTGGATCAGCTGATTTCATTGGTTCATTGATTGAGTGGATCAGCTGATTTCATTGGTTCATTGATTGAGTGGATCAGCTGATTTCATTGGTTCATTGATTGAGTGGATCAGCTGATTTCATTGGTTCATTGATTGAGTGGATCAGCTGATTTCATTGGTTCATTGATTGAGTGGATCAGCTGATTTCATTGGTTCACTGATTGAGTGGATCAGCTGATTTCATTGGTTCATTGATTGAGTGGATCAGCTGATTTCATTGGTTCATTGATTGAGTGGATCAGCTGATTTCATTGGTTCATTGATTGAGTGGATCAGCTGATTTCATTGGTTCATTGATTGAGTGGATCAGCTGATTTCATTGGTTCATTGATTGAGTGGATCAGCTGATTTCATTGGTTCATTGATTGAGTGGATCAGCTGATTTCATTGGTTCACTGATTGAGTGGATCAGCTGATTTCATTGGTTCATTGATTGAGTGGATCAGCTGATTTCATTGGTTCATTGATTGAGTGGATCAGCTGATTTCATTGGTTCACTGATTGAGTGGATCAGCTGATTTCATTGGTTCATTGATTGAGTGGATCAGCTGATTTCATTGGTTCACTGATCGAGTGGATCAGCTGATTTCATTGGTTCACTGATTGAGTGGATGAGCTGATTTCATTGGTTCACTGATTGAGTGGATCAGCTGATTTCATTGGTTCACTGATTGAGTGGATCAGCTGATTTCATTGGTTCATTGATTGAGTGGATCAGCTGATTTCATTGGTTCACTGATTGAGTGGATCAGCTGATTTCATTGGTTCATTGATTGAGTGGATCAGCTGATTTCATTGGTTCATTGATTGAGTGGATCAGCTGATTTCATTGGTTCACTGATTGAGTGGATCAGCTGATTTCATTGGTTCACTGATTGAGTGGATCAGCTGATTTCATTGGTTCATTGATTGAGTGGATCAGCTGATTTCATTGGTTCACTGATTGACTGGATCAGCTGATTTCATTGGTTCACTGATTGAGTGGATCAGCTGATTTCATTGGTTCACTGATTGATTGGATCAGCTGATTTCATTGGTTCACTGATTGAGTGGATCAGCTGATTTCATTGGTTCATTGATTGAGTGGATCAGCTGATTTCATTGGTTCACTGATTGAGTGGATCAGCTGATTTCATTGGTTCATTGATTGAGTGGATCAGCTGATTTCATTGGTTCATTGATTGAGTGGATGAGCTGATTTCATTGGTTCACTGATTGACTGGATCAGCTGATTTCATTGGTTCATTGATTGAGTGGATCAGCTGATTTCATTGGTTCACTGATTGAGTGGATCAGCTGATTTCATTGGTTCATTGATTGAGTGGATCAGCTGATTTCATTGGTTCATTGATTGAGTGGATCAGCTGATTTCATTGGTTCATTGATTGAGTGGATCAGCTGATTTCATTGGTTCATTGATTGAGTGGATCAGCTGATTTCATTGGTTCACTGATTGAGTGGATCATCTGATTTCATTGGTTCACTGATTGAGTGGATCAGCTGATTTCATTGGTTCATTGATTGAGTGGATCAGCTGATTTCATTGGTTCACTGATTGAGTGGATCAGCTGATTTCATTGGTTCATTGATTGAGTGGATCAGCTGATTTCATTGGTTCATTGATTGAGTGGATCAGCTGATTTCATTGGTTCATTGATTGAGTGGATCAGCTGATTTCATTGGTTCACTGATTGATTGGATCAGCTGATTTCATTGGTTCACTGATTGATTGGATCAGCTGATTTCATTGGTTCACTGATTGACTGGATCAGCTGATTTCATTGGTTCATTGATTGACTGGATCAGCTGATTTCATTGGTTCATTGATTGAGTGGATCAGCTGATTTCATTGGTTCATTGATTGAGTGGATCAGCTGATTTCATTGGTTCATTGATTGAGTGGATCAGCTGATTTCATTGGTTCATTGATTGAGTGGATCAGCTGATTTCATTGGTTCATTGATTGAGTGGATCATCTGATTTCATTGGTTCATTGATTGAGTGGATCAGCTGATTTCATTGGTTCACTGATTGAGTGGATCAGCTGATTTCATTGGTTCACTGATTGAGTGGATCAGCTGATTTCATTGGTTCATTGATTGAGTGGATGAGCTGATTTCATTGGTTCACTGATTGAGTGGATGAGCTGATTTCATTGGTTCATTGATTGAGTGGATCAGCTGATTTCATTGGTTCATTGATTGAGTGGATCAGCTGATTTCATTGGTTCATTGATTGAGTGGATCAGCTGATTTCATTGGTTCACTGATTGATTGGATCAGCTGATTTCATTGGTTCACTGATTGATTGGATCAGCTGATTTCATTGGTTCACTGATTGACTGGATCAGCTGATTTCATTGGTTCATTGATTGAGTGGATCAGCTGATTTCATTGGTTCATTGATTGAGTGGATCAGCTGATTTCATTGGTTCATTGATTGAGTGGATCAGCTGATTTCATTGGTTCATTGATTGAGTGGATCAGCTGATTTCATTGGTTCATTGATTGAGTGGATCAGCTGATTTCATTGGTTCACTGATTGAGTGGATCAGCTGATTTCATTGGTTCATTGATTGAGTGGATCAGCTGATTTCATTGGTTCATTGATTGAGTGGATCAGCTGATTTCATTGGTTCATTGATTGAGTGGATCAGCTGATTTCATTGGTTCATTGATTGAGTGGATCAGCTGATTTCATTGGTTCATTGATTGAGTGGATCAGCTGATTTCATTGGTTCATTGATTGAGTGGATCAGCTGATTTCATTGGTTCATTGATTGAGTGGATCAGCTGATTTCATTGGTTCATTGATTGAGTGGATCAGCTGATTTCATTGGTTCACTGATTGATTGGATCAGCTGATTTCATTGGTTCACTGATTGATTGGATCAGCTGATTTCATTGGTTCACTGATTGACTGGATCAGCTGATTTCATTGGTTCATTGATTGAGTGGATCAGCTGATTTCATTGGTTCATTGATTGAGTGGATCAGCTGATTTCATTGGTTCATTGATTGAGTGGATCAGCTGATTTCATTGGTTCATTGATTGAGTGGATCAGCTGATTTCATTGGTTCATTGATTGAGTGGATCAGCTGATTTCATTGGTTCACTGATTGAGTGGATCAGCTGATTTCATTGGTTCATTGATTGAGTGGATCAGCTGATTTCATTGGTTCATTGATTGAGTGGATCAGCTGATTTCATTGGTTCATTGATTGTGTGGATCTGCTGATTTGATTGGTTCATTGATTGAGTGGTTCATCTGATTTCATTGGTTCATTGATTGAGTGGATCAGCTGATTTCATTGTTCATTGATTGAGTGGATCAGCTGATTTCATTGTTCACTGATTGAGTGGATCAGCTGATTTCATTGGTTCATTGATTGAGTGGATCAGCTGATTTCATTGGTTCATTGATTGAGTGGATCAGCTGATTTCATTGGTTCACTGATTGAGTGGATCAGCTGATTTCATTGGTTCATTGATTGAGTGGATCAGCTGATTTCATTGGTTCACTGATTCGAGTGGATCAGCTGATTTCATTGGTTCACTGATTGAGTGGATCAGCTGATTTCATTGGTTCACTGATTGAGTGGATCAGCTGATTTCATTGGTTCACTGATTGAGTGGATCAGCTGATTTCATTGGTTCATTGATTGAGTGGATCAGCTGATTTCATTGGTTCACTGATTGACTGGATCAGCTGATTTCATTGGTTCACTGATTGAGTGGATCAGCTGATTTCATTGGTTCATTGATTGAGTGGATCAGCTGATTTCATTGGTTCACTGATTGAGTGGATCAGCTGATTTCATTGGTTCACTGATTGAGTGGATCAGCTGATTTCATTGGTTCATTGATTGAGTGGATCAGCTGATTTCATTGGTTCACTGATTGACTGGATCAGCTGATTTCATTGGTTCATTGATTGAGTGGATCAGCTGATTTCATTGTTCACTGATTGACTGGATCAGCTGATTTCATTGGTTCATTGATTGAGTGGATCAGCTGATTTCATTGTTCACTGATTGAGTGGATCAGCTGATTTCATTGGTTCATTGATTGAGTGGATCAGCTGATTTCATTGGTTCATTGATTGAGTGGATCAGCTGATTTCATTGGTTCATTGATTGAGTGGATCATCTGATTTCATTGGTTCATTGATTGAGTGGATCAGCTAATTTCATTGGTTCACTGATTGAGTGGATCAGCTGATTTCATTGGTTCATTGATTGAGTGGTTCACCATATTTCATTGGTTCATTGATTGAGTGGATCAGCTGATTTCATTGGTTCACTGATTGAGTGGATCAGCTGATTTCATTGGTTCACTGATTGAGTGGATCAGCTGATTTCATTGGTTCATTGATTGAGTGGATCAGCTGATTTCATTGGTTCATTGATTGAGTGGATCAGCTGATTTCATTGGTTCACTGATTGAGTGGATCAGCTGATTTCATTGGTTCACTGATTGAGTGGATCAGCTGATTTCATTGGTTCACTGATTGAGTGGATCAGCTGATTTCATTGGTTCATTGATTGAGTGGATCAGCTGATTTCATTGGTTCACTGATTGAGTGGATCAGCTGATTTCATTGGTTCATTGATTGAGTGGATCAGCTGATTTCATTGGTTCATTGATTGAGTGGATCAGCTGATTTCATTGGTTCATTGATTGAGTGGATCAGCTGATTTCATTGGTTCACTGATTGAGTGGATCAGCTGATTTCATTGGTTCATTGAGTGAGTGGATCAGCTGATTTCATTGGTTCATTGATTGAGTGGATCAGCTGATTTCATTGGTTCACTGATTGAGTGGATCAGCTGATTTCATTGGTTCACTGATTGAGTGGATCAGCTGATTTCATTGGTTCACTGATTGAGTGGATCAGCTGATTTCATTGGTTCATTGATTGAGTGGATCAGCTGATTTCATTGGTTCATTGAGTGGATCAGCTGATTTCATTGGTTCATTGATTGAGTGGATCAGCTGATTTCATTGGTTCATTGATTGAGTGGATCAGCTGATTTCATTGGTTCACTGATTGAGTGGATCAGCTGATTTCATTGGTTCATTGATTGAGTGGATCAGCTGATTTCATTGGTTCATTGATTGATTGGATCAGCTGATTGTGTTGTGTTGTTGTTATTGTCAATCAGCTGATTTTATATTGTATGGCTTGTATAGATCAGTGGTGGATTTTGGCTCTTTTCAACATCACGGCTCATTTTTCATATCTACTCAAACTATGAAGACGTTCCTTTGAAACAAAGCACTTAAAGTTTTTAAGTTGTTTTAACTTCTTATTTTATTACGTTTTGCCTATTGTTTTGGTTTACTTTTTGGTCATATTTCCCACCCTAAGTGATCATGTTATTAAAGGTTTTTTTGTAATACCAAACAAGATTCATGCAGTTTGTTTGTTTTATTGCCATTTGTGACTATTGTGCATCTAATGTAATATGGTAAATGAGGCATACTAATTATGAAAAAAAAAAAAATAAATCACAAATTTCTGGAAATGACCACCATAAAAAGTCATTTTGATAAAAAAAATTATAATAATTATTGTTGGTATGATGGTAGTTTAAAAAACTCAGGATTATAGGATTAGTTTCGAGTTGACAAAACCAAACCAATCAATTCAGGCTTTGTTGGTCCCATGATGCTGATCATCAACTTTCTCTGTCAACTCAGGCTTTGATCCTGAGTTTGGGGGGTGAAAGTGTGACATCAGCAGTGAGCAGCCAATCACATGCCTTTCAATACAAAGTGTGACATCAGCAGTGAGCAGCCAATCACAGGCCTTTCAATACAAAGTGTGACATCAGCAGTGAGCAGCCAATCACAGGCCTTTCAATACAAAGTGTGACATCAGCAGTGAGCAGCCAATCACAGGCCTTTCAATACAAAGTGTGACATCAGCAGTGAGCAGCCAATCACAGGCCTTTCAATACAAAGTGTGACATCAGCAGTGAGCAGCCAATCACATGCCTTTCAATACAAAGAGTGACTAATTTCTAACGTGATTCAAAACTATTTTGCTGAGGATTATGAGATTGAAGAATAACAATAATTTAAATGCATTTACAAAGAAGAAAATACTTTTCCATGCGAGAGGACAAATAAATAAAATATCTAGCTACTAGTGCAAGTGAAAGTTGAGAAATTAGTTTATATATATATGGTAATTTGTTTTTTAAAGCAGTCTCTTCTGCTCACCAAGGCTGCATTTATGTTATTAAAAATAATAATAATAATAATGGGAACTATTATTAAAATGTAAAATAACTGTTTTCTATTTGAACATATTTTACAGAGCAGCTAATTTATAATTGTAAAATATCATTATAAAATTATAAATAATATACAATTATTATATTAAGTAATCATCATTAAACAATATATATTTTGTATCATGTTGTGACCTTTAATCTGGAGTTGAAACAGGGGGAGTGGCTTCATTGCATCAGAGGTGTGTCCCTTTGCTCTCAGCTGATTGGTCCAGTTTCAGTTTGAGATCTCTTATCCAGAACATAACCTGCCTTGGAGCCACTGAGCTTAAGTTACTATGGAGATGAACACTGCTAAGAGCCAAGCCACTTTAATGGTACCTAAAACCCAAGATTGGCACAAACTAAGCTTAAACATATCTGGCTAACCAGCTAAACCGGCTTCATGGTACAGGCCGCTTGTGGGATTGAGCTATGAGGAAGTGGAAGTTTACTTATACTTTGTTCAATTTGAATAAATTAATTTGCTTTACAAGTAATTTTTTCATTCTGTATTTCCTTTGTGAAAATGTTTTACTGTGATGTAGGTCTTACATTTAATTCATAATGGTATTAAAAGAGCTACAAACACAAATTTACAATGGATGTTGTAACAGAAGAGGGTTTTATGACAGGAGGATATCTGCAGGTTTCACCGAGTCAAACTTAAGACTTTTTAAGAGCTTTTTATGATATTTTAAACATTCTAAAACGATGTGAGATGCTTTACGTGGCTTGAAGGGTCTCCCCCCTTTAATTTTGGTACTACATCTCCCACAATTCCGAGTAAACTACACTACCACATCTAGTGCACTACATCACCCATATTCCCCTGATTAAGGTCTATAAGTAGACCTCACTTCTCTCCTTTGTTTTTTCATGGTCAGGTGTTTGAATGGACACCCGACCATGACCTTTGAGTGCTTTCCTTAGTAAGTTTTGTCATTAGTGTTTAAATTTGTTTATGTGAATTGTGTGTAAAGGATATTTAGTCATTGATATTGACAGATATTCACAGTTTTTTCACTCACAGATTTCGTTAATGCTTATTGATGAATTGTTTGTATGCCTTTGATTTATTTTCTTGTATTGTTTGTAGTGACTTAAAACCAATCTTTGCATCCTTTTCATTGTGTTTAAAAGCATGTCAATTAATTCCTTTGTTTTCCCCTGAAGAAAGTGTTTATTTCAGAGAAGTGGTTGGTTATATGTTCAGCGAAGGGGAGGGAGAGTTATTATAAAGTTGTCTTTAACCATGCCAGAGTAAGGAAAGATCTTGTTTATTGCTGTAATTGTTTGGAAGTCACCCTGATGGTGATCAGTGTTCTGTCAGCTTGGGATCTTGGACCTTACCTACATTTCTGATCTAGATCTAGCGAAGCCAGAAGTGTGACAAATGAAAACATTGAAAGGTTTGAATATAAAATAAGTGAATTGGCTGATTTTTAGTCAATCAAACTAAACATGTACTGATTATTATTGTTATTTTAGAATAAAGATTTATGATACAAAAGTAAAGTATATATGATATTCAAGAATGCAGTTCAGCAGCACAGATAAAACCAATAAGAATCAATAAACTCCACATCATACTCTATCCATGCCGCATAAAGGTTAAGCTTAAGGTGTTACTGAACTGTAAATAACTTATGGCAGAAAGATCAATGTAATGCACTTGATACAGTGAAGAGAAAATACACCATCTTCTGTGCAAGATAAGCAATTGAGACACACTTCTTCAAAACTCGTCATACAAACCATTCTTAATTTGCTCAAGAGTTTATTAAGTCTGCATTATTCAAGCAAGAAACTACACAACTCTGTGATTCTGTTATTAAACGTTTGTTCACATGAAGACCATGAGGGTCTTTGAATTCTAGTATTATATAAAAAAGTACATGTACTAATGTGTAAGTTTCAGAAAAGTAAGTCTTACTATAAGATTGTTCAGTTAGAAATGAGATATAGTTCTAAGTTTTTTCCAATCACAATACAACTGGTGCAATAATAAACATACCATATACTGAACATTGCAATCTTAGAAAAAAACTCAAATTCGAACCTTGAACCTTTTAGAGAACTGAATTTGAAATGAGTACATAAATATCTTGCCTTTGTTGTTCAATCAGATTACCTACAGCCCTTATTTTCCTTTTGCTATTGCGATTGCTGCTAGTGCTCCTACTCCTAGTGCTGCTACTCCTCCTCCTATTACTGTTAGTGTGGTTTGCCCGTAGTCTATCAGTTTCTGTTTAAAGGCCTCTTGTTCAATCTTTTTCTGGGCCTTTGTAAACATCTCATTAGTGTAGTGCTGCCCTCCATGGATCCTCACCATTTCATCAATCTTCTGCAGCAGTTCTGCGACCTGAGAGCGATTACTCATGTCTTCATTGTTGAATGAGTGAAAGCGGTCACCACACTCATTAACGAGAGCTTTGAGATCATTACTTTCACCGATGTATTCATCTAACGAAATCCCCTTCAGATGATCAGCGTGAGTGAACAGAATGATGGTGTGACCAGAAGCTTTTTCTCCAAAGTTTTTCTGGATCCATTTCACTGTTTTCTTCTCCTCTTCTGTGAATCTCACATCCAGTCTGACGACCAGCAGAAACACATGTGGACCCGGAGCAGACATGAGGATGCACTTCTCAATCTCTTTCTTCAGTTCTTCTTCACTCAGTGATGTATCACACAGTCCTGGAGTGTCGATCAATGCGATGATTTTATCCTCCACATCTGTCACTTGTCTTTGACATTGTCTAGTAATAGACTGAGAGGAAAAGCCATGCTTAAACTCAAAGTTGCCGATGATGGTGTTTCCTGTTGAACTCTTTCCTGATCCAGTTTTGCCCAAAAGCACGATTCTCTGATCTGGTAAAGAGAGGGGGGATTTAAAATCGTATTCACACTTCAAAAATGATAACAATTTAGCTCACTAGAGGGCCTCAAGATGACTTAACATGACTAAAAATAAGACAATACAAAATGTATTGTCTAAAAAACGTGATAAAAAAGTCATGGAAATCATATGAAGTAAAGGTAAACCATAAGGATATTCCATGGCCATAAATATTGGTTAAAAGTCGGGTTGACGTCTAAATCCAATGTTTATTTGACGTCAAGCTTTAATGTTGGGCAGATGTTGAATTTTGGCAAACACACAAAAAAGAACGGTGAAATGCAAGTAAACATTACTAACTTCACTTAGTTTATAGTAATAATAATATTTAACTTTTCTATTACCCAATGCGCAATTTTGACTTTATTTCAGTCAGTGGTCAACAGCAGCTCTTATTGAGAATTAACAGGTAGTTGATGTTTGGTTGAAAATATTGGTCACCATGATGGTGATCAGTGTTTGCTTTAGTTTGACTCTTGACTGTGTCTTGACTCTTCACTATGTGATTATATCTTTATCATCAAGTAGACAGTATCATCTGATCGCACTTTCTAGTGCTTTTCTTGCCATGAACTAAAGCAAACACTGATCACCATAATGGTGACTTATAATAAATAATCAACATCTGAACCTCTGTTTAGTAATGTGTGAAGCTGGCTGTTTGTGAGGTTTGTGGAGTCATTTAATCCTCCTCTGATGAGATCTTCAGAGATGTAATGTGCTGCCGTGCACTTCACCCTTTTTATTACAGTCTGATGTTGGAGCTTGATGTTAACAAACACTGGGTTTAAAACTAGAAATGGTTAATATTTACCAAATTTTAAGTGCAAACTTTGTTTAGCCATCTCCTGTATCAGTCCTTCCATCTCTTCCTGGCTTTCCTTCTGTTTCTTGAGATCTTCCTGGTCATCCTTCTCTCTCAGATTCAGGTTAAATCCACTGCTCTCCTCTTGCGTTCTCTCATTGTCTCCAGTCAATCAATCAATCAATCAACTTTATTTATATAGCGCTTTTACAATGACGATTGTTTCAAAGCAGCTTCACAGTGTTAAACAGGACAACATTGCAAGCAAAATTTGATTTGGCTAGTTTAATTTGGATAGTTTATAGAATTATATATGACCAAATTAATAAATTCTATTTGTATATTTAGTTGAGTAACTTGGATCATAATTTGAGTGTCCCCAACTGAGCAAGCCAAGCCAAAGGCGACAGTGGCAAGGAACCAAAACTCCATCAGGGCATGATGGAGAAAAATAAACCAGGAGAAACCAGACTCAGTCGAGTGCCAGTTCTCCTCTGGCCTATTATTAACAGTGTATAATTATTACTCTGGCAACCTTGCAGGTCTTAAATCATATTAGATAGGAATATTCGAAATTTTGGGTATGGCCTTGCGAGGCGGGCTCATTTAGGATGGCGCGTCGATTACACAAGAATATGAATACTTGAAAGATCGGAGTTATTGCGCGGAGGCGGGTTAATTGAGGATCACGTTCGGTGAGGCGAATTCAGAGGAGACACTAATGGACACGGTCTCAGCAGACACTCCAGGATGAGCTGGTCATGTCAGATGCAGGTCCACCATCCGATCCGGACACGGCCTGGATCCGGCCGACTGCAGTAAACCTCGGGATAAACAGAGAGACTAACATTAGTGTGGATGCCACTCTTTTTATGATGCGAGTACATCAGGTGTTATGGGAAGTGTTCGGTTCCGGCTGACCTAGTTAATGCAGCCTAACAATCAGTCATTTGATTTGAATAAAGAAAGTTAAAAATGTTCTATGTGTATGCCATAGTAAAGAGATGTGTTTTTAGTCTAGATTTAAACTGACAGAGTGTGTCTGCTTCCCGAACAATGCTAGGAAGACTGTTCCAGAGTTTAGGTGCTAAATAGGAAAGGATCGACCGCCTGCAGTTGATTTAGATATTCTAGGTATTTTCAACTGGCCAGAGTTTAGAGACCGCAATTGGCGTGATGGAGTATATTGCGTTAAGAGCTCGCTTAAGTACTGGGAGCTAAACCATTTATTGCTTTATAAGTAATAAGCAAGATTTTAAAATTTATGCGATGTTTAATAGGAGCCAGTGCAGTGTTGACAGAACTGGACTAATATGATCGTACTTCCTGGTTCTAGTAAGAACTCGAGCTGCTGCGTTTTGGACCAGCTGGAGTTTATTTATTAGGCGAGCAGGGCAACCACCCAGTAGAGCATTACAATAATCTAGCCTTGAGCTCATGAGCATGTACTAGTTGTTCAGCATTTTGCATTGAAAGCATGTAGCGTAATTTAGATATATTTTTAAGATGGTAGAATGCAGTTTTACAGATGCTAGAAGCGTGGCTTTCAAATGAAAGATTGGTATCAAAGAGCACACCCAGGTTCCTCACAGTCATTCTCTCTTCTTTATGTTTGTAGTTCTGTCCTCCATTCTTCTTCACCATTTCATCAATACTCTTTAAGAGCGTCGTGATCTGGTAGGGATCACATTCATTTTTGCTGTTTATCACATGAAATCTTCCCTCAAAGTAGTTCAGCAGCTCTTTAATATCTTCACTCTCAATGATTTGAATCCATTCTCCTCTAGATATTTTTTCTCTTCCAATGAACAGCACCATAGTGAAGCTCATAGCTTGAGCTCCAAAGTACTCCTGGATCTTCTCCACGATGTTCTTCTGCTCCTCTCCGGGAGTCTCCAGGTTGACGATGAGCAGGAAGGCGTGAGGACCAGGATCAGAGAGAGCCAGACTCTTCTTCATCTGCTTCTGCAGCTCTTCGTCAGTCAGTTGAGCGTTGAAGAATCCTGGAGTGTCGATGATGGAGAGGCCTCTGTCTTCTACTCTTCCTCTCTGTCTCTCACTCTCTCTGGTTCTGCTCTCTTTAAACGCCTCTCGACCCAGGATTGCATTTCCTGTCAAACTCTTTCCAGCACCAGAGTCTCCCAGCAGAACAATCCTCAGATCGTTTAAGTCATGTTGTTCATCAGGCTCTGTGAAAGAGAACATGTCACTTTGACTAGCGGTGTGTTTGACAGGTGACTCTATTAATATGCATCTTCAGCTGGCTTGAAGAGGTATGGGCTTCCACCTACTGGACATAGTAAGTAACGCTTTCATGCATGTTCAACTTATTGAGTGTCTTATGCACACAATGAGCATCAATAAAAATCTGTTTTCTCCTTTACATAAATGTGACTGATGCATGCTTTTAACTGTTTTAACAGATCATATATGTTTTCATGTTGTTCACTGTTGTGCTGAAGCTTTCCTTTTTTTGCACAAGACAACGTAATTTATGATAAATATTATAACTCTTGCATATTTGCACAGCATTAAATACTTACTATATATTTACAATTGCATTATCACGTCATTTGGAGCATGCTGCAAAGTGTCGGAAGTGAAAGTTTCACATTCTTTTGAAAATATTATTACATGTCATTTTACATTACATGTTGTCCCAAAACACATTAATATGCAAATTATATACTGTCTTTATAGTTATGATGATATTGATCTAAAAAAAAATGATTCAGGCCCTTCCTAGATATGACACGTTTAAATTATGTTCACTTTACTTAATTTAATTGTGTTCAGTCAACCTAATATATTTAAATCTGAAGTTTACTTAATACATTTGTGTTAAAACTACATGAAATATTTGTGTTGGGCAGTGGATCTGTAGTTCCCAGCATGCTTTGCAAGGGACTGCATTAGGAGAGTAAATTTAGGGATTAAAGTGTTATTTTATGTGTTTTTCTGTAAAGGGAAATGTGTTAGTGTTTAATGCTCAGTTATGTTGGACATTAGAGGAGTTTCTGTAATGTTTTTAAATGTTGTGATTACCATTGTGCTGAAGAGTGGCGCCTGTTCTTATGGTGTGGGCACTCAGTGAGCTATGCTAATGTCAGGAGTTACACCAGCCTTTTATCTTATTTTCATTATATATATTGTGTATGATGATCATAAAGTTTGACACGTCCAAAAAAATCATGTTATAAGTATATCAATATAATTTCATTTGTAGTTGATAAAATTGAGTTGGACCAACTCAATTATATTTCATTGCATGAATTAGCTTTTTATAAGTTGGGGCTACACATATTTATTGGATGGAAAACCTGCCCTCAATTAAATTGAGTTTGTCCAATAAGTTATTTTTTTGAGTATAGATGCATTGCCTAGAATGGGAATGGCATTTATGGCCATGTTTACACACACATTGCATAAAGAAAAATGGTATATCAAGTGATTCTGTGTCTTTCATAACATTGAGAATCATCTTTATACAGAGTTTGGATAAAAAAAAATAAAAAAAATTCAATTGTTTAATCCCATTAATAGACATTTTCTAGCATTTTGGAGCCGTTGCTTAGGCCATCGGCACTTTACTGGAGCACCCTCTGGGATTTGATTCTGGAACCGGGCGGGGCCCGCTCCCATAGAAATCAGAACGAATAATATAATCTGGCACCAATGAAAGATTACTAACACAGAATCAGACTCAAACTGAGACTAATCTCAAAAACGACATCACACTTCTCTGTCAGATGGACTTACTTTTGAGCTGATCGTCGTCTGGATCTTTGCTCACTGAAAAACACACCGTTAGTGACCCCGTAACTAACACACCAGACATGTAGAGCTTCCTCACCGGAGAAGAGGAGAACACTGACATTAGGGAACTAAACTGAGAAATGATTCACAAATCATTCAGGCTAATCGACTGTCGGGGCGATGGAAATCTGGACTGCTTCTGCTTGCTGCGAAACACACACACACACACACACTGCCCCTGAACCTACCCATCACACACACACACACACACACACTGCCCCTAAGTCTACCAATCTCACACGCACAGACACACACACACACACACACATACACAGACACACACACACTGCCCCTAAACCTACCCATCACACACACACACACACACACACACACACACACACACTGCCCCTGAACCTACCCATCACACACACACACACACACACACACACACACACACACACACACACACACACACACACACACTGCTGAACCTACCCATCACACACACACACACACACACACACACACTGCCCCTGAACCTACCCATCACACATACACACACACACACACACACACACACACACACACACACTGCCCTGAACCTACCCATCACACATACACACACACACACACACACACACACACACTGCACACTAGACCTACCCATCACACATACACACACACACACACACACACTGCACCTAAACCTACCCATCACACACACACACACACACACACACTGCCCCTAAACCTACCCATCACACACTCACTGCCTAAACCTACCCATCACACACACACACACACACACACACACACACACTGCCCCTAGACCTACCCATCACACATACACACACACACACACACACACTGCCCCTAAACCTACCCATCACACACACACACACTGCCCCTAAACCTACCCATCACACACACACACACACACACACAGACACACACACACAAACACAAACACACACACTGCCCCTAAGTCTACCAATCTCACACGCACAGACACACACACACACACACACACACACATACACAGACACACACACACTGCCCCTAAACCTACCCATCACACACACACACACACACACACACACACTGCCCTAAGTCTACCAATCTCACACGCACAGACACACACACACACACACACACATACACAGACACACACACACTGCCCCTAAACCTACCCATCACACACACACACACACACACACACACACACACACACACATACATACATACATACACAGACACACACACACTGCCCCTAAACCTACCCATCTCACACACACACAGACACACACACACACACTGTGCCTAGGTGTTATGTGCCACCTCCATAACATCATATTTGTGTTTGCATTCCTTTAATAGTGTTATTTAACGCTGGTTTTGATCTTTTACACATTTTATAAGAATGTTAGACAGGAAAAGATCAAGCTGATGTCAGAATCATAATGAAGATACTTATGTTAGGCCTACGTCAGGTTTTTAATTGAAGGCCTGAAAGGTTTCTGTGTTTGTTTGTTTTTTAGTTACAGCGGCAAACTTTAACCTTGACGCAAACTGCGTGTGTTTCCGTCCACGGGGCTCTCGGCTCTAAACACATAATTCACTGCAGAATAAATCATTGCTCAAGTAGAGATCTGATTCTGATATGGGCCTATCCTAGAAACCTTTAACAGGTTAATATACACACTGTGTTGTTGATAAAGCCTCACCTGCACTCTTCGCCATTTTCTGATCAACGCGATCCAAACCGAAAGTAAAGTCACGTGATGATGAAACGAGCACGACACTCACGTGCACGAGGAGGAAGACCATTCCCCTATTTGTTGTAAAATAAGATTAGAAGTGGGACAAATATGATATTAATTTAATATTAAGATTAATATAATAGAAATAGTGTAGATGCATTGTATAGAATGGGAGTGGCATGTATGGCGATGTTTACAAACATATGTTGCATTAGTAACATATGGTATATCAGATTATTATGTTAGGTCTATAACATCTGAGAATCATCTTTTTACAAAGTTTGAATTAAAAAAAGGCATACAAATTGATTGAAAAAAACCCCATGTTTTTTAAAATGTGAAAATGTGTGAGACCGCAGACGAGTTAAGGAAACGACACACACGTCTTCAAAACTTCTGTATAGCTATTAGAAGTAGTTAATTTATTTACTTAGGTAGGTATTTATTTATTTTGCTCTATTGTTGAATGATATGAAAATGTTTATTTAATGATGTGTGTGATACAATTGATAAAGCAATATTTTCTCCGTCTTTTATTGGACCTTAAATGAGTTTTTCGCGTGCATATGATATGCACTTTATGGCGTATTATATGCACGAACCCATTCCGCATAAATCCGATGATTTTTCCAGAAATTTAGAAATCGCAACAAAAAAAAAAAAAGTCCACAGAGGGTTTAGAGAGCGTTCGGTCATGATTTTATGACAGTTTGAAGCCAAAACTGACATTGTACATGTAAAACTTATTTTTTGCTGCATGTTCAGACCGAGGCTTCCTGAAGCACTGAAACAGAAGCAAATGTGCCGAAGCTTCGAAACAACACCGACACCCGTCTCCATTACGCCATCTAGTGGACACTTGCATGTATTGATCTGAAATAACCGTGACAGTGATCTGTTATAAAAAAATATATATAGTTTTTAACATCTGTCTGACAACTTGGTTTTGTAACCTGTAGCCTCCTTGTTGTGAATAACATTTTCTGTCATGAAAAATGAAGATTAATAAAATAAATACAGCCACAATGTGTCACAGTTGTTACATAACATTTTTATTCAAAAAATGCTGTTGAAGGACTTAGCCAACTTTTCTTTTTCTTTTTTTTTTTTTTACATATAATATAATTTATATAATATTATATATTTATATAATTTCTCCAGCCTTTGAAAAAATCCTCTGACACGAGACACTTGTTGCTGGCATGCACAAATATTTTTTAGCAAGTACATACAAATGAGTGAAAATGCTCTCTCTTTCCAATAAATGAATGGATCATGTGTTCTGGGCAAAAAAACACATCCTTGGGGTACCTTTTCACTTCTACTGTATCAAATCATACATCTCACTTTATTTGGTGTTTCCAAATGGAAATGCGCTCACACCACAGATGTACAGAGCTTATGTGGAGCCTCCATATCGATCTATATATCACCTATGAATATATATATATATATATATATATATATATATATATATATATATATATATATATATATATATATATATATATATATCTATCCTAACTATCTGTCTATACCTATCAGTCAATATATCTCATTTAAATCTAGCCTAAATATAACTATTCAATTCAATTCAAATTTATTTGTATAGCGCTTTTCACAATACACATTGTTTCAAAGCAGCTTTACAGAAAGTGCATTTTATAAATGTACATTGAAAAATGTTAGAAAAAGTTAATCAATCATGTATTATTTTAGGCGCTATAACAGCGCTGGTGTTGAGTCGTCTCATCACAGGCGTCGAGTCGTCTCATCACAGGTGTTGGGGCATCTGAAGTCTCCATGAGAGGCTGGATACAAACTGGAGCTGACCAACTATTTACCTCGGGACTAGTGTCCCGAGATAATAACAGAAAAGCAGATGGGAAATAATTAGCATAGCTGCTGTTCAGAATATTAATTCTTTTGATCCGATTTAACTGTAGTATAAAGGTAATTATAATGTGAATGCTTGGCTAAAGAGATGCGTCTTTAATCTAGTTTTAAACTGGGACAGCGAGTCTGAACCTCGAACAATATCAGGAAGACTATTCCAGAGTTTAGGAGCTAAATGTGAAAATGCCCTCCCTCCTTTAGTGGACTTAGATATCCTAGGAATGACCAGAAGCCTCGAGTTTAGTGATCTAAAAGACTAACTAACCAAAGCGCACTATAAATCTCACTCCTATCACAAAATGTCTCTCCTCTCACAAAACCCACGAGGTGAAGATGGATTAACTTCACTTTTACACTGAATTAGGTTCATGATGTGTGACTGTGGGGTTTGTTCCCGCCCCTTTCAATCAAACGCAGTTTCGACAGGCGCACCTGATGAAACACTTCATTTAGCCGTAGTCCCGTGACATGGGTCTTTCAGATCACAGTTCGGAGCAGTGTTACTATTTGTATAACCACCGGTTTACTACGAATGCCGTGTGCCATTGATTTGCCAATGTCAACTATGCCATTGATTGATAAGTGAACAAAAATCTCTTTCAGCTGGGAGGTTAATCAATAAAATGTGTAATGAATTACTCCAGATAACGAGTATTTAAATATAGCAGCATCAGGGTAGATTGAGACTGATTGAGAGAAGCTGAAGGGCTGTAAAGAGTGATAGATCACAGTAGAGCTTCTGCAGGACTCCTCAATTCATCCCTGTTCTTGGATGATCACTCTTCATGGCCGTGAAAGAGATTTGTGTTTGGAAAGGACTCATTGTAGCCCTTTCCTTGTTTTCTGTTGATGGATTAAAACATCCTTCAGGTGGGCCAAGGTATCCTTCAGGTGGGCCAAGGTATCCTTCTGGTGGGCCAAGGTTTCCTTCTGATGGGCCAAGGTATCCTTTTGGTGGGCCAAGATACCCTTTTGGTGGACCATGGTCTCCTTTTTATGGACCAACACCACCATTTGATGGACCAACACCACCTTTTGATGGACCAACACCTCCTTTTTATGAACTAATACCACCTTTTGATGAACCAACACCTTCTCCTCCGTTGGATGGGCCGAGATCAGGACCGTAAGTACCATTGGGTGTTCTAAATGTCTGTGGCTGTAACCTGTGTACCTGACTCCTTATGGCTTCTGAAATTAAACCACAGGTTCTTCATGGTGACGTTTCCAGCAGTGGTTGAGTCTGGCTCTGATGCGAAACTGTGTGCAAGTCTTCTGAAACCCAACGAGAGTCTCACAATGACCATTTCTCTGCTTGATGAGGACAACCAGAGCACTCAGATTGCGCAGCAGAGATCTGCTCCTGCAGAGTTTCACCGCTGCTTTAACTTCAAGGTCTGTTGTCGTGCTACGCCTGGACCTTTTTGTGTGGTTTGATGTACACTAACCTGTGTCTCTACAGGCTCCTCTAGTAGAAGGAGAGTCAGTGCAGATACTGCAGGTGGTCGTTCAAGGTCGGTTCTTCAAAGTGACCGATGAGCGGAAAGTCATGTTCAAAGCGTTCCTACCATTGACCTTCATCCAAACGGAGAAACCAATTTACAATCCTGGACAAAAAGGTGAGCTACAAATGACCCTTGGTTGATCTAGGAGTGTAGAAAGTCCTGTGCGTTATGGGTTAAGATTCAAGTGCCTAGCGTAATGTGTCTTTATTGAATGTCTCTTTTTGTAGTGAATTTCAGAGTTGTTACTATGGATGCCAAGTTTGTGCCTCTTGATCAAATGGTAAGGCTTGTTCTAATGCCATATTCAGTTATCCTACAGTAAACAAATTGCTGGTTTAGGTCTTAACCACAATTGACTGAAGGTTTGCACATTTATTTTTAAATTGTATGGTATCCTGCATAAGTCAATGTCTAAATGTCCTGTTTGCCTTGCAGTACAATCTGGTTGTGGTGGAGGTGAGAATTTGCTCCAATGCACGTCTTTGAAACCTGATGCTGCTTTATTTCTGGATGTTTTCTTTGTACATTTCACATTGGGTTTGAACGCTTTCTGAGCTGTTAATGGTTTTGCTAGGACCATCAAAACAACCGGATTGGTCAGTGGACAAATGTTTCATCAACGAGTTGGATACTGGAACTTTCTCATGTTTTAAACCCAGAGGCTCAGATCGGGATGTACACATTGATGGCTTTTATTGGTGATCAAATGACTTCCCAGACTTTTGAGGTGAAAAAATATGGTAAGTCTTTTTAAATGTAAGTTGCAGAAGTACTGCAGTGGATCTGAGGTGTTAGTTTTTGTTTTTCCTCCTCTGGCTTAGTTTTAGCCAAGTTTGATGTCACTGTAAGCACACCGCAGGTGTGTAGTGTTGGAGATGTGGGACTGAATGTTGAGGTTTGTGCAAAGTGAGTGACTTTTCTTGATGCAATATTTCTTGTCTCGTGCTTGGTCACTACTTGATTTCTGTTCCTTGTAATGTTTCCCAGGTACACCTATGGGCAACCTGTACCTGGTCAAGCATTGGTGGAAGTGTGTCGTGAACCGTTTCCATTTGTTTTGGATCCTGGGGCGAACCGTCTATGCCTGAATAAAACCACTAAGGTGTGACTACTGTATGGTGTAGGTTTTTTTTTCTTCTGTGGTTCTTTTTTCCTTTTTTTAACATGACCCCTGTCATCTGCCACCAGATGAATAGCACTGGCTGTGCCTCTCTTACCTTCAGTACGTCAGAGTTTTTCAACACCAGATTTGAGAATAATCTGCAAGATGTGTTTTTTATTAGCCTGAATGTCACTGAGGAGGGAACGGGTGAGTTCTTAGCTGATCTGAACCAATGGAGTGTTTGGAGGAAGTTTATTTGGTGTGCTCATGTTTGTGGGGTTTCATTTTCCCAGATGTAGTCATGTCAAAATCTGCATCGTGTCCATCACGTTTGAAGTTGGCAAGCTTGCGTTAGTGGACCTCCCAGTGTTCTTTGAACCTGGGTTAATAATTGATGGAAAGGCAAGTATAAGTTTATAACTTGTGAGCACTTCACATTGGTGTTCTTTCCTAATCTTTCTTTTCCAACAGATCTTTGCATCTTATTTCAATGGGACCCCAATGGTGGACACAGAGGTTTATCTCCTGGATGGTAGCCAGTGGCCCAACAAACTGCTATTTGATCTAACAACAAACCAGGATGGACTGGCCATGTTCTCCCTCAACACTACTAGTTTTCCTAAAGCTGAGCTTAGTTTGGTGGTAAGATTTTGGCGTTTTTGCTCCCGTTAAGTGTGAAACTTTTGCAGGAACCCAATTTGGTTAATTTGTTCCCTAGGCAAGTGCGACTCAACAGGTTGTGTATGGTTATAAATCCCCATACTTCACTACAGATTCAAAAGTAGTTCCGCTTCTCCAACCTGCTACTCCCGAAAACCCAACGTTTAGTGAGCTGACTATAGAGAAGCTTGAGCAACCATTGAAATGTGGTGGGACGTTTCCAGTGACCATCAAGTATTCTTTTGTTGGGGAGACTGGTGACTATAACACTGACATCATCTATATGGTGAGTGGACAATTTAAGTTTTTGTTGACTGCTGATCTGTTGGATACCTTTTTGCACTCTTTGTCTTGCAGGTCTTGTCAAAAGGAGTGATTGTCCTTCATGGATATCAGAGGGTTCAAGCAAGGGCTTCTGATACAGTCGTACATGGCACGGTGTCCTTCCAACTGTCTGTCAGTGCAGTTTTGGCTCCAGTAGTGCAGATTCTGGCCTACTGTGCTCTGCCCAGTGAGAATGTAGTTGCTTCTAGTGCATCTTTTGACACTGACATGTGTTTGCAAAACCAGGTATGATGTGACCTAGAAACCCCACCCCCAGTGACATGTATTCCTACAATTTGTGAGCTGTTTTTGTTCCAGGTGTCACTGCGGTTCTCTCAAGCTAAGGCTGTTCCTGGTGAGGACAGTGTTTTGACCGTCTCTGCTCAAGCAGGATCTCTGTGTGGACTCAGTGCTGTAGATCAGAGTGTCCTGATTATGGAGTCAGGAAGACGTCTGACTGCTGAAAGGGTATCCAAGTGCTGCTGATCAGAATTTGTTTGAACCATGTGAACTTGAATCCATGGCTGACATTTGCATGTTCTCAGGTGTTCAACTTGCTCCCAGTGCAATCACTATCAGATTATCCCTTTGGTGTTGAGGATGAACAAAAGTGTCTTAGTGTTCGACCCCGTAGAGCTGTTCCTACAGACCAAGCCTCTGAAGCCTTTAAGGTAGTGTTATGGCAATTAAAATTTACTCCGTTGCATCACTGAAGAGACAAAACTTGAAGAGCCAATTATCTTCATAAAGATTAATTTCTTGCAAGGGAGAGCCACAGTCAATACAGCCATTAGTGCCTGCATTGAGTATGAACTGAGGAAACAAAATGCCCAAGCTCTTATTCCCCCACTCTCAAAACAACCCTTCTCAGTAGTTTTCCACACAGGGTAAAAGTAAAACACAACACACAAATGGCTCCCCTGTCTTAATTTAATTAGTTCTATCTGACACCTTTGGTTCGGGAGAGTCATAAAATTAGTTTTACATGGCAGAAACAGATGTTGACTCTTGTGTGACCGCCTACATAAATGATTAATCATCTGTGATTAAAATTTTCCCCAATGGTAGATACATGTTTTGAACAGTGTAGTCACTGAACTACTGAAGTGTATCTTATGTTTTGACTTGTTGTCCTGACAGAGTGTGGGGGTGAAGATTGCAACAAATCTGCCTGTCCGAGAACCTCAGTGCCTGACTTACAGAAGCCTGAATTACTATCGCAACTTCCATGATGGTATGTCAGTTGAATACTTAATCCAAGTTTAGGACTGTTACAATGTGACTGTTTAAGCTTGACTCTTTAAAGACTGGAACCTCTAATGCCTGAAAGGTGTTCTTGAATTTTCAGTTGCTGGAAGTTGGTTGTCCAAGCATTAATGGGCTATCTTTCTGTTTCAGTGTATCTTCGGCATCCTGAAGCCTTTGCAATGGCTGAAATGGCTCCTGTGGTACCAGGTGCTGAAGGGGAGGGTCAGAGCAGTTTTGATGTGACCGTTAGGACATACTTTCCAGAAACCTGGATCTGGCAACTTGTTAAAGTTGGGTCAGTGACATGGTTTCAGTAGTTGACCCCCATCTAAAGCCACTTGCTGAAGAATTAATACCTTAGTCTTTTTTTTCTGGTGTTTTATCTACAGGGACTCTGGTTCCACACAAGTTCCTCTCAAGGTTCCTGACACAATCACCACATGGGAGACTGAGGCATTCTGTCTGTCCTCTAAAGGTCTTGGTCTGGCTCCCCTGCTCTGCTGGCCTTCCAACCCTTCTTCCTGGAGCTCACACTACCATACTCTATTGTCCGTGGGGAGTTTTTTGAGCTGAAAGCCACGGTCTTCAACTATCTATCCAACTGCATCATGGTCTGGGTTCACTTTTCTAAAATGGCTCAAGTTTTTTCCTGTCTTTGCTCTAACTAGTGCTGTTCATTGGCAGGTTCAAGTAAATCCAGCTTTGTCCCTGGCCTTCACTCTTGGATCTCAATCTTCTCAATTTTCATGTCTCTGTGCCAATGGGAGAAAGACCTTTAAATGGGTTTTCACAGCTTCTGTTCTTGGTCAGTTTTAGTTCTCTCTAAACTGAAGTGGATGAGGTGTTGCTCACTTTCTGTCTGCCATTGCAGGAACCGTAAATGTGACCGTTAGTGCTCAGGCTGTTCCATCCCGGGTTCTGTGTGGCAATGAGATTGCAATTGTGCCAAAGAGAGGTCGCATTGATGTAGTCACACGCACTCTACTTGTCCTGGTCAGTGTGTTTTAACCAGCCTTCTAGAGCTTTATGGTGGTACCTTTTTTTTTTTTTTTACAGATGTGACATTTTATTGCTTCTGTAGGCAGAAGGAGTTGAGAGGACAAGCACCCAGAGTTGGTTACTGTGTCCAAAGGGTTTGTTTGCACTTCATGACTTTTACTGCCAGGCTGGAAAACTCTGGCCCTCAAGATCCACTTTCTTGAGTCTAGCGCCAACTCTAATCAGCACATGCACAGGCTAATCTAGGTCTTAAGGATCACTAGAAGGTCGCTTGAGGTCCAGAGTTGTCCATTCCTATTTTAGGGTAACATTAGCCAAGCCTTTAATGCTAAGCTTTTGTTTTGCAGGAAGCACAGTTTCAGAAACTGTGACTCTGGCTCTTCCTACAGAGGTGATCCAGGGATCATCCAGATGCTCAATTTCAGTCCTTGGTAAAATCATTAATTGAGGGTAAACTAAAACTGAATTACTTTGGTTTTGATATGGTTTCATAAATGTTCTCTCCCCTCATAGGGGACATAATGGGCCGCTCCCTAAAGAATCTGGCTGGGTTATTGCGACTGCCATCTGGCTGTGGTGAACAAAATATGGCTGCTCTTGCTCCCAATATTTACATCCTGCAATACCTGGAAGTCACAGCACAGCTCACCACAGCCATCCGAGGGACTGCCACGGGTTACCTTCAGAGTGGTATGGACAAGTATTTGGGATAAATGGGAAGTGGGACTGAATGTTCATGGGGTTGAGTGCAACAGACATTCTCTTTTTGGTTCTGAAAAGGATACCAAGGACAGCTGAACTACAGGCACAGTGATGGTTCATACAGCACATTTGGTTATGATGCATCCAATACATGGTGAGTTTAATGCTGTCATTTGTTTTTCCCAAGTGCTTTTTTTTTAATGTATTCTCAACCTCAACCAGGTTGACCGCCTTTGTCCTGAGGTGTTTGGCCTAGCAAGGGCTTCATCTTCATCGACCCCAATGTCCTTCAGAGTGCAAAGGATTGGTTGATGGGCGAGCAGGGTTCAGATGGCTGTTTTATGCCACAGGGAACTCTGTACCACAATGACATGAAGGTATCACATGTTGCTCTGTTTAATGGCAAATTTGAAGAAACACAAGGTCCTGAACTGCTCCTATGCTTGTGTCTTAGGGTGGAGTTGGTGGCACGTGACCATGACCGCCTATGTTGCTGTATCACTGCTTGAATTAGGAGTCCCTGTCACAGTAATAACACCTTTTACTGTACATCTACTGTCCTGTTTTTGCTCTAGGCTGATGTTTGCATTTGCTTTCAGGATCCCGTTGTCAGCAGTGCTCTGTCATGCTTGAGGTCTGCCGTTGGGAACCTGGGAAATACTTACACCACTGCCTTGCTCGCCTACACTTTCAGTCTGGCTAGAGAGGCCAACACTCGCTTACAGCTTTTAAAGGCCTTGAACAGCACTGCAATTTCTCAAGGTAATTTGTGTGCCAGCCTTTTTGTTTGAGATTTTATTAATCACGATATCTTGGCATTAGTATTCTTGGTGTCACCCTAAGGTGCTAAACTCCATTGGTCTCAAACTGCATCTGGTGATACTCTGGCGGTGGAGATCAGCTCATATGTGCTGCTAGCGGTTCTGTCTGTGCAGCCTTCCTCTACAGAGAGTCTTGGCTATGCTAACCGCATTGTAAACTGGCTCGTGGCCCAGCAGAATCCCTTTGGAGGCTTCTCATCCACCCAGGTGAATTTGACTACTAAAGATGTGCACAATCATCCATATGATTAGAGATTTTAATCTGGATTTTTCTTTTTTAGGACACAGTGGTGGCGCTTCAGGCTCTGTCCCTGTATGCCACTCAGGTGTTTAGCTTGGTGGGATCCAGCACCGTTACTGTACAGTCCTTCGTGGCAGGAGGAGATGCTTATAACTTCAATGTGATGCCGGACAACCGTCTGCTGTATCAGGAACAGCAGCTGAAGAATGTCCCAGGCAAATACAGTATTAAAGTGAAAGGCTCCCCTTGTGTATCTGTGCAGGTCTGTGAAGGCTCCTCCTATACTTTGGTCTGCTGCGCACATCTTAATTCTCCTTGTTCTATTTTAATTGCACTCACAGGTTGCATGTTTCTACAACATCCCGGCACCCATTAAAGTCAGTGGTAAATCACTGAGCGTTGTAGCAGCGGTAACTGGAGACTGTCAGTCTCTTGGAGCCAATCTCATGTTGACCTTCACCGTGAAGTAAGACCAGCTTTGCTCCTTGTGTCCTGTTGTGAACAACTTGTTCCTGTCCATCAAGCCTCTGAATTCCCCTTTCATTCAGATACAGCGGTGCAAAATCAAGTACTAACATGGTCATAGTAGGCATTAAACTCCTGTCAGGTTTCACAGCAGATACGTCTCCGGTGAGTTTCAAGAGGTCTTGAAAAATCAAGATGCTTGAAACTTGTTGTAACTGGGTGTTTTCCTCACAGCTTGGCACTCCACCCGATGCGTACGTCCCATTAGTGCAGCGTGTTGACTCTAAAGAGGATAATGTCCTGGTGTATCTGAAAGAGGTAAGACTTTCGATGCTAGGGAATGTAGTGTCTGAACTGCTTTTCATCCGCTCTCTCACAGGTCCCCAAAAATGTCCCCATGACCTTCAAACTACAACTGAAACAGGTTCTGGCAGTGCAAAATCTCAAGCCAGCGGTCATCCAAGTTTATGACTACTATCAGACAAGTAAGCTTTTATCATTGAGCCATGGCTTTGGCTAAGTTTCCTGGAGAATGTGATCAGCTCATTTCTTGCCCTCTTTCAGGTGATCTGTTTGAGACTACGTACACATCCCCCTGTCCATGATTGATTCCATGCTGGATGCATTAATCAAATAAAGATTTTTAGTCAAACATCTGTTTCCTTTTTGTTGAAGCTGAACGTCTCAAATGTTTGTTCTGCTCATTAGTTCTTGCTTGTTCTGTGACTTAAGTACCCTGGCTTAAATGCAGTTTGTAATGGCTGGTAACTTGCACTCTTAATCTTTCCCTTTTTTGGATACCTCCCTTAAAGAGACTAAATGTTTCATTGCTATACTCAAATGTGTAACTTAACTAGACAGCTCTTCTGGATAGACCAGCAAAATAACAGTAACCACTATAAATGGAAGATTAGAAGTGATTATATGGGAAACATTTTTTGTTTTCATGAGCATACAATGCATTTGCAAAGGTCAATAGTTTAAAATTATTCAGTACATTCAAAGGTGTGACTCTTTAACAATGATGGACTATAAGTGCCATCAAGCTGAGTCTTCTGTAAGTGATTCATGATTCTGAGGCTTTTTTTTCCAGTGGGGAATGAAATGGCCATGATAGGCCACAGTATTGTTTCCACATGAAGTTGGAAACAATTCTGTGTGGAGTCCCTCAAGGCTCTGTGTTGGGGACCAAATTATTTATGTTATATATATTAATGACCTCTGTGAGGAATCAACGATTTTACGGTTTCATCTTTTTGCAGATACAATTATTTTTTTTTTGTATCAGGGAAGAATTAAAAAATATTAATGAAAACTATTGAACAAGAATTGATCCTACTTCAGAAATGG
This sequence comes from Gobiocypris rarus, assembly GCA_023029165.1. Lineage (NCBI taxonomy): Eukaryota > Metazoa > Chordata > Actinopteri > Cypriniformes > Gobionidae > Gobiocypris > Gobiocypris rarus. Next base: position 45,828,813 of record CM040934.1, read on the forward strand.
TTTAATAATAAATTGCCATTAAACTTAAGTAAAACAAAATTTATGCTGTTTACTAATAAAAAATGTCCTTATGTTCGTTTGACTTTAAATGGAATAATTATTGACAGAATGTCAGAATTTAAGTTTTTAGGTGTACTCATTGATGAGAAATTTAAATGGAAGTCACACATAGCTTATGTAAGAAGTAAAATTTGTGAAAACTGCTGTTTTGAGCAAAGTAAAGTTTATGTTAAATTATGGGCAATGAGGAGCCTAAATTGTTTTATTTTGCCACATGTTATGTATTGTTTAGAGGTATGGGGAAACTCTTATTTCACTAATTTAATGCCTTTGTTTATTTTGCAAAAAAGGGTTATAAGAATAATTAATGGAGTTGCTCCAAGAGAACATACTACAGGACTGTTTCTGAGGTCAGGACTACTTAAATTGAAGGATTTGGTTTCTTTACAAACTATATTAGTTGTATATAAAGCAAAACACAGCCTATTACCGCATGGATTGCAAACCCTTTTTACTTTAAATAGTGAGACAAGTAGAAGAAATAATGATTTTAAACAACCTTTTGCTGGAAATACCCTCAAACAAATGTTTCAGTTTCTGGTGTGAAAAAATGGAATTATCTAGAAAATGAATTAAAATGTTCAAATATTCTTCAATTTAAATATCAGTATAAACAGAAGATATTTAATCTGTACAAAGATGAATGTAAAAATTGTTAAAATTATAACGATGGTTTTGTTGTTTAAGTTTTGGAAGTTGTTATTATCGCATTATTGTTGTTTTTGTTTGTTTATTCTTGTTTAAATGTGTGTATGTATGTATATATGTATGTGTATGTGTATATATATATATATATATATATATATATATATATATATATGTATATATATATGTTTGTATATATATATATATATATATATATATATATATATATATATATATATATATATATATATATATATATAATTTTCTTATGTTGGTGAGGCCATCCAATTTGTGACTTTTTTAATTTAAGAATGGGGTAGGAGTTTATAAGATTTTTTTTTTCTTCATCCTACTCCTGTTCTTGTCATGGAATGTATTTTTGTTGTGTTTGAGGATTGTTGTAGCACTTCATGTTGCTTTACTATGAAAAGAGAATGCATAAATAAATAAATGTTTGGTTATAACATTGGTTCTCTGGGGAGATGAGTGACATCTCACTGGGCAACAGAAAATGTTCAATATTAAGGCATCAGACTTCACCTATATTCAAGGTACCTCGATTTCAAGGCAGTGCCTGTGTTAAGGTGGACTTTGATGTCCATTTGATAAAATCTTTCGTCCTTAAATGCCCAAGAAGCAGCCGTGACCCTTGTAGAAAGGGCTCTCAGGTAGTCTCCACTAGTGAGAAAGCTAATTGTTTTGACAGTGCCGTGATTGTGTGAACAGAGGGTTAACTCAGTGCATGTAGTTCTCCAACCCATTTCCCAGATGTCAGGGCTCTTAAGTAAAGCTGTCTTGAATGAGGCCACCTTAATATCTGCTCCAAGGGTTCAAATGGGACTTTCAGTTGATTTCAGGACCAGCCCATGCTGGTAACGGGTCTGATAACTGGTCTCAAACAGCATGCACCCCTCATAAATCTACTTCATTAATTACATTTTTATTTTCTGAACTGAGAAACAAAATTAAATATACAAAAATTGGACTACGTAGTATTTTCTTTATATAGCATCTTAGTTTTCTTTATGGAGGCTGTCTCTGTGAATTTGTTTTTTAATAGCTTATTGTTCTGTAATTAGTGATTTGTTGTGGAGTGAGGGGAAAATGTCCTAGGCCTGAGGTTTTCAAACCTCCCACATGAAAAAATACTATATTATAGTAAACTTAGAGACATGAGCCAAAAGACCCAAATAACGAAACATCACAAGTGTGACACAGGACAGGCATGTGACAATACTAGTGTATTTCAACCATACTATAGTAAATATACTACAGCCCCTTTCAATCAAACACAGTTACGACAGGCGCACCTGATGAAACACCTCATTTAGCCGTAGTCACGTGACATGGGTGTGTTAAATCACAGTCCGGAGCAGTGTTTCCAAACATCTGCGATCTCGACACAGCGTTGAAACGTCAGTTTCGTATCAGCTATCCCTAGTTTTTGTTTCGTGTTTCTTCATTTCCCTTCTTCCTTGCACATGAGTCCTTACTCTAGCAAATACTTGTGTTAAAATGAGGTAAAACTAGAGTAATTTTACTGTAATATACTGTAGTATTTGTTCACGTGGGCTGTCCTGGATCACTATTCTGGTCTCTATGTTGACACACCTATTTCAGGTCTTGCTGTCTCTACTAATGAGCTGATGAGGTGAATCAGGTGTGTAGGATGAGGGAGTGGGGGTGCTCCAGGACCGGTTTGAAAACTACTGACCTGGGCTATAGTGTTTGTAAATGTTTGGTGGTATTTTATTTATATAAATAAAATAATGTAATTATTTGCAGTTACGAGGTTAACGGGTGTGTTTGGAGTAAGATTGATTTCTCTTTCACAAGATTACTTCCTCTTCTCTGCCAGGTTAGATGAATCCCCAAGTGTGAGATGTTTCAAATGGTAAGTTGATCTTATTTTTATTTGCTTGGTAAAGTGCTTCATTATGCTTAATGCTTTATTCGGATGCCCCCCATGGTATTTGTCTTTCAGACAGTTAAGTCTTGCCAAACTAACACAGAGTGCACTGAAAAAGAGCTCGTAGCTTGACTGCCACGAGTGAAGAGATGTAGGATGCCATTATGGGCCAGCGCTGGTGTTTATATATGAAAGGGTGGGATTTCTCTGGCCTGATGGGCGTGATTGTGTAGGGTTTCATGGATGACCACACCAGAGGCGCTCCCCATAGTGAGATGTCAAATGAGTCCACTGAAAGAAAACGGCAGTAACTCCAAACTCAGTTTAATCAGTAATCAGTTTAGCTGATTAATGTGTCTTCACTAATTAAATGCATTTAGAGTCCACAGATTATTGATTAGGCGAGAGTTTACCCAGAGAGAGAGAGAGAGTGTGTGTGTGGCATCAGCTCATGAGAGTAAACACCAAACACACGCTCTGTGATTGTAGTTTCACTAGAAAACGACAGAGCGTGAAGGTGAAACCTGCTGTTTCCTGACAATCCCCAACATGAGGTGTTTCACAGAAAGAGTCAGACCTGGAATCGATGATTTGACCTCCCTGTAGGTGGCGCTGTTATATATGCTCTGTTAATGTTCTGCAGGTCGGTTATGATATTCCAGCTGGATTGGGCATTTGATTCACCGTCAACCTAAAGTAACAGGTAAGAAAGCTGTTCTTCACCAGTCCATCTGAGATGTTATATTTTACTGGTTCTTTGATCACACTGGAAATGGGAAATCAAGAGAAGCGCATTGCAATACAGTATTCACTGCTCATATTGGTGAATGTAGCAGGTCTTCAGATGTTTTTGTTTTTTTTATTATTTATTTGAACATATTAAGGTGTATTAAAACATACATACCTACATATATAGAATACAATTAAAATAACAAATAAGAACATGAACTTTTCAATACAAGCTTCCAAAATTATGTAAGTACTTCAAAAGAAAAACAATTTCCCATGTTCAAAAAGGAGTAGGAAGAAGTTAAAAAAAACTTTTCTAGTCCTACCTTTTCTCTATTTTTCCTATAATTAAACACAAAATCGATGCTTTACATATTTACATAAACATACACTATCTACTTCCAATTCTTATACTCACATAATATTACACAGATGCATACAATCATAACTACAGTACCTATACACATGTCCTTCTTCTTTTCTTTATATCTGGATAATAACCCAGCCAAACTAGATGTATTATACAATCACAAAAACATATGATCAGTACACAATACCAACACCTCAATTCCTTTTCGTATCCATTCAATATTTTCATTTGAAATATTCTCTTAAAATTACTCATTGTTGTACATCTCTTCATTAGTTATTCCATACATTAACTCCTTTGGTTGTAATGCAGTGATACTTAACATTTGTTCTCATTTTCCTTTGTAATACCAAATTTCCTCTCAGATAGCACTTGCTCTCTCTCGTTTGAGACAACCCCTGGATACTTTTCGATAATTGTTGATTATATTTTATATATAATTTGTGCAGTTTTGAAATCTACCATATCTCTGAATTTGAGTGCTTTTAGTTTGATGAAAAGTGGATGAGTTGGTGCTCTAGTAGTGATTTTATTTACAATTCTTAAGAATAAGTATAGATTTAGTGTTGGTTTTGTATGCGTGTCCCCATCCCTCCAAACAATAAGTAATATATGGAAGTATGAAGGAACAATACAAAGTGTACAATGAGCTTTTTATAAAGTATTGCAATTGATCTAGATATTTTGTAGTGTTTGTATGTGGCTTCCAACATGATTTTATTTATCATAAGTTTCTTATGTAAGTTTGTTAAATGATTACCAAAACTTAAGAATTTAGTTTTGCTTAAGTTCAATGTTTATTCACATCAAACCAGCTCATTTATTTTAATTAGTTTTCCACTTTATCCAAGAGTTTATCAAAATTTCCCCCAGAGAGAATTAAACTAGTGTCATCAGCAAATAAAATAGTTTTCAGTTTGTTTGACACCTGCCATACATTATTAATATATGAATTAAACAACAATGGTCCCAGCACTGACCCCTGGGGGACCCCACAGGTAATTACCTTGGACTTTGAGTTACAGTTTTGCAGTTCTACATATTGATATTGATTTTGTAAATAGTTATTGAACCAAGAAAGTGCCGTCCCCCTGATTCCATGTGTATGTAATTTCATGGTTAATAATTTATGGTGTACTGTGTCAAATCCCTTTGTAAGGTCCGAGAATATCCCCACTGCATATATTCTATTGCTGTTGTTATTTCCTCTAAAAGTTGAATGAGTGCATGTGAAGTTGTCCTATTAGCCTTGAAACCATATTGCTGATCACACAGTATATTGTGTTTAGTAATACAAATGTTCTAGTATTTTGACAACAGTGAGAGCACGTACACAGGTCTGTAGTTTGAGAGTATATTTTTTCCCCCAGCCTTATATATGGGTATTACCTTTGCCATTTTCATTTATCTGGAAAGACTGCAGTTTTCAGAGATTGATTACATACATGCTTTAAAGGTTTAACAACACATGTCAATACCACTCCAGTCTGGACCTTTGACTCTTACATCTCTATCAGTTCCCTTCACAAACACAGATTCACTAATATGTCCATTCTTACTTAACATATCGTTTATGCTGCCGGTCTAAGCCTCTAGCAGCTACGGTCATATCCTTGACCTCTGTATTGTTTTTAATTAAAAAATAGTCAAAATCCCCTATTTGTCCTTTTTAATTCTTGATCATTTCATTTAGCAGGTGATTCTTCTATTATCCTTCAGTAATTTACTGTAGTAATTATTTTTATTTCTCATGTTTCTAATCAGTTTATTTTTGTCTTATATTTATTTTCTGCTTCGTTTGTCCTCGTCTTTATAAAGCACTTTCTTCTTAATACATGCCTTTAGTATTCCATTAGTTATCCATGGGTTTTCCTCATTTTTACCTCTTTCTTCACCAGAGGACAGTGTTTTTCATAAAGTGATGCCAAAGATGATGTGTATTACACACACTACACACTCCAGCAACAGAAAGAGTAGCCAAAGATAGATTTATTGCCATTTAGAAACATAATTTACATTTATTGAGTGTATTTACAACATATGAAATGACGTAAAGTGTTACGATACAGACTATAAACACAATGCTAAATGTCTCTCAGACTCCAGCATGTTCTGATCTCCATGAGAAATGGCTGTAGAGTTCAGAGCTATAGATGAGTTAATCTTCAGTGTGCTGGAGGAGAAGGGCTGATCGTGAGCTGTGTTTGGGATCATTCTGGGATTACAGGAAGAGGAAGGAAGGAAACCTCATCTCAGAGGAGTTCTGCCATCAGATGAAGGATCTGAGCTGCCATGTGAAGGCTTGAGTGTTCAGTCTCAGTGTTTCTGATGGGTGTACAGACACTGAACATTCACTGATCCTGATCCTGAGACTCAAACCTCAATCCATCAGGAAATTATAACACTGGTTCCTCTCTGAACTGCTGGCGGTGGTTTACAGATACATTTAGTTAGACTATTACATGAAGACACAGAACAAGTGCAATGACAGTTATATTTACAGCTATTTACCAAACCAAGGAAACGTATATTTCAGAAACGGTCTCAATGCCCAATGCAGACTGAGATTGGGCTGTCAGGAGGGTCTCGAGTGTTTTCTCTGACTGGATTATGTTTGTGAAACCACTGAATCCAGCGGAGTCTCACTTTTACCAGCCTCTTGATCTGGTTTCAGTAGAGGCTTCAGCTCATGTGATTCTGCTGGGATCTGGCTCTGGTTCTGGTTCTGGTTTGATACACTGGCTGGAGTTTCATCAGATCCTGCTGCATTCTGGGTTCAGAATAAGACATTTTAACATGTATTATCAACAATATCTCAGCAGTGTTTCTCAGTCCTGGTGCTGGAGACTTTACTGTTTTACCACAGAAGCATTTGCTGTTTTTAGGTTAGGGTTACGGTCGGGTTCAGGATGTGGTATTAGAGATATTTCAGGTTTCACAGAGTCAGTTATCTGAAGGAAACACTGAATCTGAGCTTCTCCAGGAGCAGGACTGAGAAACACTGATCCTCTGAACATCTCTGGAGAAAAGTGTTTGAATGCTGACGCTAACCTGAGATCCCTGATCCTGAGATCCCTGATCCTGAGATCCCTGATCCTGAGATCCCTGATCCTGAGATCCCTGATCCTGAGATCCAGCGGCTGGAGCTCGGCGAGACTTCATTGCCTTCTGTATCCAAGACAAGACACATTTTGGACCGTTATTTAAAGATGCAGTCAGTGACCGTGTTTCCATTACCCTTCAAATTGAAACTGCGAATTGAGTGGAAACTTCCCCAAAAAAAACATATCTCAAACGTTTTCACGCTCGCATGAGGTGAGTTTTCAGGCAATTTGAAGAAGGAAATATTGTCAGAACTGCATTGGAAACAGTTTTCCCCATCTACAGGTCACCTGGCGTACGTTAAAGACAATCATTCTTTACAGATGAAGGTATGATAGACAGAAGACGAGACAGAGTTCTTCATTAAACTCATAACAGACAAGAGAAGTACAGGAACACTGGATTATAAACACAGAAGACCTGGAAGCAGAGCTGAGGGACGGACACACATCTACACACACCTACACACCTACATATCTACACACACCTACACACCTACATATCTCTGTAATACATGAGATATGTAGGTGTGTTCTAACTTTCCCAGAATTTCCTTCATTTAAACGAGGAAAAGACTGAGTACATCCTGTTCAGCCCGGATTCATCTAATAGTGCTTGTAGCTTTGGTCCTATGACACCTCAGTTTGCTCCGTTTGTACGTAACCTGGGTGTTATTTTGGACAAAAACATGCAGTATGATAAACAGATTGGTGCAGTAGTGAAGGCGAGTTTTTACCAGCTACGACTTCTTAGTAAGGTCAAATATTTTTTGTCCAGAGCCGACCTTGAAAAAGCAATTCACGCCTTCATCAGCTCGAGGATCGACTACTGTAATGCCCTCTATACTGGACTAAATACATCACTCATCAGTCGCCTTCAACTGGTACAAAAACGCAGGCCGCACGTCTTCTCTCTAATATATCGAAACGGTCACACATCACCCCGGTCCTCCGCTCGCTTCACTGGCTTCCAGTGCAGTTTAGGGTGGAGTATAAAATTCTGTTGTTTGTGTTTAAGGCCATCCATGGCTTGGCCCCAGTATACCTCACTGAACTAGTAAAAACATATCAGCCAGCCAGAACACTCCGTTCCTCTGATCATATTTCTCTGGTTACCCCAAAATACAGGTATAAAAAGTTTGGAGGCCGGTCATTTAGTGGACCAAAGTTGTGGAATGCACTCCTGTGCACCTCCGAAACATCACGGTGCTGAGTGTTTCAAAACACATCTGAAAACACACTTTTTTAATCAAGCTTTTGACTCTTAGTGCTGGTCTTGATTGGTTGGACTTGTTTTTATGTTGTCGTTTGATGCTTGTTTTGGAAAGCGCCTTGTGCACCTTTTGGCTGCTGTAAGGCGCTATATAAATAAAAATTGATTGATTGATTGATTGATATCTACACACACCTACACACACACATTTAATTATTTTATTTGGAATGACAAATACTGATTAAAACAACAGCATCCAAATATTCACAAAGAGCTTATCCTGTTTAACCTGACAATGCAAACAGTCCCGACCACATCAGTCAATGGGCTATGGATAAAGAAGACATCGTCTTCTCCAAACATGCAGACTGCCTATGATTGCTGACACAGAGCACCAGCCAACAAAAGAGCTTTAAGCAAATAGCCAGATATTGCTCTATCATGTTCTCAGAAAAACACAAGTCCATCAAAACAACAGCCCACTTCTAGAATCAGAATGCTTTTAGAAAGTTCATTAATGATTACAATGTCTGGAGTATTTGGGTGTTCACTAAGAGCACTTTTAAGACAGTTTATATTATTATCATTCAGATTTGAGAACCAGCTGGTTTGAACAGTCTTATTTGTGTGTATTGCACTTTGTCCAGAAACTTTGCGCAGTTCTTGAGCCATTGTGTTTACGATGAGATCGTGGCGCGCGATGTAAAGTCCTTTGATCGCAGGGCATCCGTTCATTATGTGCGCTGTAGATTCCATTATCTTATCGCGGTGTATTAAGCAGAATGGTTAGGATACTGTCGTTTACGGCTGAGTTTTGTAGCGCAGAGTGAGAGACTGTATGGTCTGCGCTCTGCAAGCATGCAAGCTTTCCTTGAAGGCGCAGGTTAAGCCAGTAATCGCGCTGTTGTGCTTGACAGCACTGAAGGATTTCATACCTGCACGTCCGGCTGTTAAGCTTCTTACTGTGATGAAGAGTCGCCTCAGCGTACACGTTTAGATCCATAATCTGTCCCTGGTTGATATTCACCTGCTCCCCACCAGTATGTGCCCAGTTCAACTGTATATTATTGTTGCTACACAAGTCCAGGTGTCCAGCTTTCCGCTAGGTTTCTTTCAGAAGCTGAGGAAATCCGATTCTCCGACTGCAGCAAAGGTAAGGTCGTCGTTATTCAACATATGCAGTAGATGCTGTACTCTGGTAGCTGTATAAACCCATTCAGTGTTGGGAATCCCCAGTCCCCCTTCGGATTTGCTCATTAAGAGAATACTACTTGTCGTGTGTGTATTGAGATTTAACCATTTGTCTTATTGTTCAGCTCCATCAGATGTTTTTTAGCAGTGTGGACGTTGGCAAGCAGATGTTGGATTGTAGATAGTGCTATGTCCCGAATGGCCTGGAGCTTCATGCAGATCGGTAGAGGACACTGGTCTATCAGGTCCAGTCTGCTGGAGTATTCTTTACGCCAGTGGTTTTCAAACCTGTCCTGGAGGCACCCCTGCCCTGCACATTTTGTATGGCTCCCTTATCAGACACACCCAATTTAGTTATTGCAGTCTCTACCAACGAGCGACGAGTTGAATCAGGTGTGATAAATGAGGGAGACACACAAAATGTGCAGGGCTGGGGTGCCTCCAGGACAGGTTTGAAAACCACTGCTTTACGCTATGTGGTAGAGAACCAAAGGCGTCTCGGAAATCGAGGAATACCGCATAGAAGCGGCAGGATTCATGTTTAAAATCATCGATGGCAGAATACGTGCTCATTCATTCCCTGCCTCTCTATATATGCTTTCTGTTTTGGTGACAATGTTCCTGATTCCACTAGCCAAGGTAAAATCCTGCATAAAATGCACTTCATAAATACCTTGTATATAGTGGGGAGCAGCGATATATCCCTCCAGGTGGAGGCATCTTCTGGAATGTTGTTTTTCTTGGGGATCCTATATATAATAGCCCCCTTCCAGGAATCAGGAACTTTCCGGTTGTTTAAACAGACATTAAAAATCTGAGTGCGTGTCACTATTGAGAATTGTTTTGTTGCCTTAAGTACTTCATAGGTCACACCGTCTCCACCGCATGCTTTGTTGTTCGGGAGGCTGCAGAGCATGCCTGAAGTCTTGTTACGGGATTACGGGATGACACCTCGGGTCTTCCAGGTCAAGAGGACTGCTGATCTGCTGGTGTATCTGTGCTGGTTGGCATTTCGCAGTATAATACTCATAAACTTTGTTTATCGCAGGTGGGGGATCTAGGTAAGTGCTGTTATTTAGAATAATATCTATTGCCTTACTCCTACGGTGTTCCCAAAGATAAGCTAGTTCATTTCCGCTTACCACTCTGCTTTCTCTCGTGCTGCTGGAATTCGTTGCTTTATTGAGCGCCGGCTGGATGGTTTCCCATACGATCGTTCTGATTTATCCATTCCGTGAGCGTCTCTGGATCGGGCCTCGGTGGGAGCGTTCTACAGAGGGGGAATTTCCCAAGGATTCTTACGGTGTACTCCGTAGGTATTCCGAATGGTCTCCCATCTTTATGAGTTGCTGTGTAGGATCCGTTCCTGTAGTATACTCCACATTGGATGGTTATAAGTTTAGTCCAGTGATGCGGGTTGTTTTCGGTGAAATGTGCTGTTCGTCTGTCATTAATTAGTTTAACATCCAGGGTTTTCCTGAACTCTCTCTCCTGTGCCTGAAAGTGCATCCATTCTTGATCAGAAAGTGGGCGATTGTCCTGTTCAAAGTTCGCCCAAGTGGCGTGCAGATGGTTACTTTAAGGACAAACATTTGTCGGGTCATGGATTCGCCATCCGATACTACGGATCTTACCGCTTCTTAGAGCAGCTTTGGTTGTGAACTTCAGGGTTGAAACCACGCACATTGTAAGTAGTCCTGATGTTAACAAGTATAGGCTTGCCATGAATGCTTGGATAACACACGTCTCCTTCCATTACTAATAACGGTCAGTGCGGTGGATGGGATATAAACCCAACATCTGTGATTTACATTTTGGAATAATATGTTTTAGTCGCATAACATCAGTTAATGGAAACACTGTCATTTCACAATGGTTTTGTATCGACATTTAGAATAATCACATAAGTAATATGTGTATGTAATGGAGATGAGGATAGTAATTCTGTCCACTTTTAAAGAATAGCACATTTGGCGTGTGCGTGCGCGTCCGTCCGCAGCTGAATTAATAACATCTAAATGACTTTAAATATGACACTCACCCGACAGGACTTCAGACACGGTGAGATCCCTGTGAGTTCACAGACAGAAAGAGATTATTAGATGAGGATCAGAGTCAACACACATCAGACTGGATCATACATGAGTCCTGCTTCAACAAATAAACTATGAGATATCCACTCTAGATGCATGTGAATGAGTTTAATGGCTGAACAGCATCATGGGTAATGAGTCATAATCATTAGAAAGACAGATGATTGGTCACATACGTCTGTAAGGTCAGGTCATACTCACAGGGTTCAAATACCATTAAAACCATCAGAACTAAAGTGAAGAGGAATTCAGAGGAGAAGACGACGATCCTCAGATCTCCAACCGCACCTTCACCATTAACTGAGGATCAACAACAGGATTTCAGTCACAACACACACTTGTGTTCACCAGCGACAGCACAAACAGCTGATTATTAATATATGAGAATGGAGAGGAGCATTATAACTGTGATTTCTGCCTCACAGTGAGATATCACACGTTCAGATTGAAATGCTCTACAGGTCCTTCTAAAAAAATTAGCATATTGTGATAAAAGTTCATTATTTTCCATAATGTAAAGATAAAATTTAAATTTCATATATTTTAGATTCATTGCACACCAACTGAAATATTTCAGGTCTTTTATTGTTTTAATACTGATGATTTTGGCATACAGCTCATGAAAACCCAAAATTCCTATCTCAAAAAATTAGCATATTTCATCCGACCAATAAAAGAAAAGTGTTTTAATACAAAAAAAGTCAACCTTCAAATAATTATGTTCAGTTATGCACTACATTCTTGGTGGGGAATCCTTTTGCAGAAATGACTGCTTCAATGCGGCGTGGCATGGAGGCGATCAGCCTGTGGCACTGCTGAGGTGTTATGGAGGCCCAGGATGCTTCGATAGCGGCCTTAAGCTCATCCAGAGTGTTGGGTCTTGCGTCTCTCAACTTTCTCTTCACGATATCCCACAGATTCTCTATGGGGTTCAGGTCAGGAGAGCACAGAAATACCATGGTCAGTAAACCATTTACCAGTGGTTTTGGCACTGTGAGCAGGTGCCAGGCCGTGCTGAAAAACCAAATCTTCATCTCCATAAAGCTTTTCAGCAGATGGAAGCATGAAGTGCTCCAAAATCTCCTGATAGCTAGCTGCATTGACCCTGCCCTTGATAAAACACAGTGGACCAACACCAGCAGCTGACATGGCACCCCAGACCATCACTGACTGTGGGTACTTGACACTGGACTTCAGGCATTTTGGCATTTCCTTCTCCCCAGTCTTCCTCCAGACTCTGGCACCTTGATTTCCCAATGACATGCAAAATTTGAGCGACAGTCCAGTGCTGCTTCTCTGTAGCCCAGGTCAGGCGCTTCTGCCGCTGTTTCTGGTTCAAAAGTGGCTTGACCTGGGGAATGCGCACCTGTAGCCCATTTCCTGCACACGCGCGCAGGTGGCTCTGGATGTTTCTACTCCAGACTCAGTCCACTGCTTCGCAGGTCCCCAAGGTCTGGAATCGGTCCTTCTCACAATCTTCCTCAGGGTCCGTCACCTCTTCTCGTTGTGCAGCGTTTTTGCCACACTTTTCCTTCCCACAGACTTCCCACTGAGGTGCCTTGATACAGCACTCTGGGAACAGCCTATTGGTTCAGAAATGTCTTTCTGTGTCTTACCCTCTCGCTTGAGGGTGTCAATGATGGCCTTCTGGACAGCAGTCAGGTCGGCAGTCTTACCCATGATTGCGGTTTTGAGTAATGAACCAGGCTGGGAGTTTTTAAAAGCCTCAGGAATCTTTTGCAGGTGTTTAGAGTTAATTAGTTGATTCAGATGATTAGGTTAATAGCTCGTTTAGAGAACCTTTTCATGATATGCTAATTTTTTGAGATAGGAATTTGGGGTTTTCATGAGCTGTATGCCAAAATCATCAGTATTAAAACAATAAAAGACCTGAAATATTTCAGTTGGTGTGCAATGAATCTAAAATATATGAAAGTTTAATTTTATCATTACATTATGGAAAATAATGAACTTTTATCACATTATGCACATTTTTTGAGAAGGACCTGTATTAGTTTATAATGTGTGTTTAGCACAGAGGTCATGGTTTATATACAGATCAGTGGCGGCTACTGGTCTGTCAGAGAGGGGAAGCTCATTTTCGGCCTACATCATAAAATTGTCTATTTATTTAAAAGTAAATTCTGCCCTACGTTCCTTTTCAAGAAAACTCCCTGTACTACTTCACTACTTTCATCATGTCCCCTAAATGACAGCTCCTGCCGGCCAAGCAAGGATGTCACATCAATAAGGCGGTTTAGGAAGGCCCTGTTTTGTTTGACTATTTCATTATGTTTAGCCACTTGAATGCGAGCACCTTCATTTATTGCATGCTCAACCCTGATCCTGCCCATGCAACTTAATCTTGCACATGCACTCACATGTTCATTGCTCTTTTCATGTCTTTTATATGCCCTGTCAAAGTTAGACAGATCTCCAAACCCCACCTTTGACCAAACAACACATCCGTGAGATGGTTTCATCAAGAGGCATGGCCAGCAGTACATTTTATTTGTCACAGCACTTCCAGTCAGCCAGCTAACTTTGTCATACCAGGAGAGCTGAAAAGACCTGTTATTTTTCCCTATCTTTTGCACTAAATCAATCTTAGGTGTTGATCTGCCCTGCTGTTTAATTCTAAGTTTTTCCTCGTAAGGAACACTTTCAAATGGCTTCGCCAAAATCAGGTCGACAATATTAGCACCGTCTGCCATCGTGCGCAGTTTCACCCACGACGCTAGCCTAGCCTACTAACGTTATATGAATGAATGAATGATCTACAAAAAAATATTAAACTCTGTAAAACTGAAACAAGGAATGTGGTGTATAATTGTGTGAAATGTATGATGAAAATCAAGCAATTTCGCCAAGCAAATATCAAAGAAATAGGTTGCAGCAGTTTTTATTTCGACTGAACTTGAGAAATCCATGGGACTGAGCGCGAATAGCTTCAGTGATTCCTTATAGTACAGAATCGCTGTCAGTCAAAAGGAGATGCAGTCTTTCGACAGACCCGCCAATCATCACGCAGAAGCTCGGAGTCCGGGCCAGCCCACTCCCCATTCACCCCCAGAGACGCTGAGCGTCCGTGGGCGGGACATAATCGCAGCGTTTATCCAATGACCGTCTAGTTTCGAAGCGCTGAAAAAAACTGTTCAAAGCAGCCCCATTGAAGTCAATGCACGCTGGGCTTCAATAGGGAAATGCACTGTGACGCTGCGGGAATGTATGAGAAGGAAATCGAGTCAGCCGACCTGCTCTATGTAACTGATTCTGAACGAACTCGTCTTTGAGATGAACGCTTTCTAACGCATTTTTAGTCAATAAAATGTTAATACAATAGTACATATTTGACCATTAATTTTGTGACATTATAAGGAACAGCCAGACGTGCAGTCTTAAAGAAATCGCCACTGATACAGATATATGACTATATATATAGTGTGTGATGTTGAAGTGTGTGTGATGTTGAAGTGTGTGTGATGTTGAAGTGTGTGTGATGTTGAAGTGTGTGT